>CAEGAG010167504.1:0-16931 GCA_903067065.1 Brachyrhaphis terrabensis | reverse complement strand
GGCACGTTCTCAGTTCGTTGTTCATGTGTCATGTAACGTTAGCATACCGTACAATTATTCAGCCTGTTGTTGCCTCTTTTCTATTTTTATTGCCTTTCAAGATGACATGTCTGTTCTTGGTGTTGGATTTTATCAAATAAATTTCCCTCAAAAATGCGACTTATACTCCGGTGCGACTTATATATGGATTTTTCTTCTTTATTATGCATTTTATTGCTGGTGCGACTTATAGTCCGGAAAATACGGTACATGATAGATTTAAATGAGCACAATAATTTCCATTTGCATGATTTTGAAACTGGATGACAAAAGTCTTCAGTTTGTCTTTGGTCTCAACTAGCACTTTGTTTTCTTTGGAGGATAATTTTGCTCATAATTAATTTTATTTCTTGTTTATGTTTTATTTATTTTGGATATTTAACATGTCTAATGGAATTGATTTTTGAGAATGAGTTCTTGCATTATTTTTTCATTACCATTATATTACTGAAAAATGGTCTCAAACCAACAATATTATCGTTTATCACAATAACTCCTGGGGCAATTAATCGCCCAGTAATATTTGTGTTTGTGACAGGTCTAATGCTGCCAAACAACAAGCAACTAAATTCTCAGATGAAAGTAATTTTTCTGAATCTGAACTGGAAAAAGAAAAGTTTGGTCTGATTTGACTTCAGAGAGCGAGGAACACGATGTATGTAAACTTGTGGATTCTGCTGTGAATGAAGCTGGCCTGGATTTGGACCCTGTGACCTTTTGACCCCTGGTTGAGCCGGTTCCAGGGTCACCTGTTGCCTGAGCAGCTCGTTGTCCATCTCCACCCGCTCCACCTCCTTGTAGCCGTCCTGCAGCCGCTGGTTGTTCTGCCGCAGCTCTCGGATGTAGTCGCAGGCCTTCGACAGGATGCCTCCTTTGCTCTGAGCGACACACAGATTCACACGCGTCGTTAGAAACGCCGGTCGGGTCGGCGCCAGCCGGGTGGGCGCCGGCGGACTCACCGCTCCGGTTCTGGTGTCCACGCTGCAGTCCGGGATCAGCTTCGACAGCGTGACGATCCAGTTGTTGATCTTGTCTCGTCTTCTTCTCTCCACTGCAACAAAAAGAGGGAACTTCAGTTACAGATTATTTCTATTAGAGATATTTATATCTATAGCAATCCCAACATTGGACAAAATTCTAGATCAATGTGCCCGATCCATCACAGCAGATCTATTCAGTCTAATTCTATGCTTTATTATTTATTGTACACTTTTAAACCATTTTAAAGGTTTGTTGATTTTGACATGTTTGACCAACACAGTCTTAAAATCCTAGTAAATATTTTTAAATCTCTGGTTGGAACAAGAGGAAATGCAGAAAAAAGTTGAAAGAGGGTGAATATTTTTTTTGCTTTAATTTACATCCAAACTGAGAGAAAAGTTCAGGAATTGTTCAGTGGAGTAAAAGTGAGGAACCTTCGTTGTGCTGAGCTCGTCGCCTCTCGTCTCTGGGGGCCCGCGGACCTTCGACCTTCCTGCAGACACAGGAAACCGTTTCAAACGAGGGTCAGAGAGGAAACCTGCAGCTCCCAAAGCCGCATGAGGGCGACGCCTGGTGGTGGGAGGCCTGAACTGCAACCAATCCTGACTTTAACTCTGGAACCAGAGCTGCTTCACCGTCAGGATGGAAGGAAAACAAAATGGTCCCTGATATTTTCACCTGGATGGACCTGGGAATGCCACCTTAGAAGTTAGACTTTCAAATGTTGGCCTCCTGACCTTTTGACCTCCTGACCTTTTGTGATGTTTCTGGGAACGATGGAGGAGGGAAAGTTACTCACGTGGTGTAGGTGTGCGTTCTGGGTGCGATGGTGCGAGGACTCGCCGTCTGCAGAACCTCCGACGGACTCATCATGACGTAAAACTGGCCTCCCGCCTGAGTGATGGCCGGGTCGGCGCCCTGGACCGACACCGCCGTTCCGTCGGTGACGGTGGCCGCGGGAAAATAAGCGAAACGCGTTTCTCCTCCAACGGCGTCCCCAGCTGGACTGCCTCCGTTACTGAAGGAGTTCTGGATAACCGCCTGGAAGTCAAAGGAAGGAAGTCAGGACAGCCAGGAAGGTTCTCCAGAAATAATCCTCCTGTAACGTCCAGCGGGTCGGCCATCACCCTCTGGAGGTCTTCAGCTTTCTGGGAATCAGCTGGTTGGAGCTAATACCTGACCACCTGTTAGCCTGACTGTGGGATCTTCTGGGTGTAAATAAATGTGGGGGATGGGGCGGCAGATAATAAAACATAAAACAGATTTCATATTCTTCCAGAATATTCTTGTACAGGAATCTGAAAACAGATACTTCTCCTCCTGATGGGGGATGTTTATGGTTAGCGCTTTATGGTTAGCGCAGCTAGCTTTTTAACAGCTGTGATGAAAATGAGTTCCTGAAGGAAGAACTGCTGATCCAGAACCTGTCATGGCCGTCTGGGTCGTTTCTGGACCCACCTGAGCCACGGCTTGAGGAGCTCCAGCGAACGCTGCGGCGGAGACGACGCTGACGGCGCCGGTCGCCTCCGCTTCCAGCTGATCCTCGGTTACCTGAACCACCCGATAGGTCACCTGCAGACGGAGCGCAGAGTTAATCTGTGGTTCTGCAAACGAGAACCGTCTGTTCTCCAGTCTGCTGCAACAACAGAAAACCTAAACTCGTCCACCTGACCTGTCCGCCGTTGTTCTCGGTGCGGAACTGGTACTGAACGCCGTGGTCCGTGAAGGCAGCCTGGGGGACGCTGGCGATGGTGACCGCCGACTGTCCATCCGTCCCGACAGCTTCTCCTGCAGAAACGAGTTCAGAACGAGAAAACATAAAAGACGATGTTCTCCAAACAGTCTTAAGATGTGAATATTCCTCACACCGATATGAGAAGGACGACATATTGTGCAGTGAGCCGCCATGTTGGAACAGAACAGAAATATCTTTTATCGTCACACACTGGAGAAATTCAGCATCAAGGTATGTAGCATCACAGCAGAATGAAGAAGTGTTAAAAATATACATATAAAAGACAAGATTAAGAAACATAGTTTGCTGCACAACATAAAAAATCTGTTCTGTCATTAGAAATGTAGTCTGATCTAGGACTGAAATGATTAAGCAGATTAATTGATTATTGGAATAATCATCAGCTAATTCAATGATCAATTAATTGTTAACTGGAGTATAAAGAATAAAAACACAGCAGAGCAAAACATATAAACATTTTGCATTTCTTTATAGATCAGTTCTGCCCAGAACTCAGTCAGTTTTAGCTTCACCTGGTTCAGATTCTGTAAATCAATTCAGCACCTTTACGATAAAAATATTAATCCAATAAATAATCAACACATCAGCTAATCTAGAAATTTACAGCTGCATCCTTTGCTATGATCAAACATTCACTAAAGCAATGCTGTTATAGACTTCTATGCAATAAGGTATTTACTTTCTTATTTAAAATGTTATTTCATTTTTCATGCATTTCTAATATCGTGCATGTTTATTTCTGTATTAAAAAGACAGACTGTGCAAAATATGATCAATAAAAATAAAGATTTGCAGAAATGTGACTTAAAAGGAGTAAAACTGCCAACAGCGTGTTTTGGGTTTGTTGAAGCTGAAGCCGCTGTTTTCACCAAGGATGCAGCAGTTTGTCACTGAAGGAGCAAACAGGAGTGATTGGAAAATATAAATCCAATCATTTATATTGGACTGTATCGGTCATTTGTAGAGCGATACAGTCTGAATATTTTATCCAGATATTTATTGTAAAAACATATTAACAGTTTCTTTGCACTGGCTTTAGTCAGCAGTCATTTTCAAACAGGCATCTGAAAGACACAATTCCATAAAAACTGATTTCTAAACACTGAGCTGCACTTAATTATATTTTAATGAATTAATATTTACTCATGTTTTCATTTAAACAGTAGTAATCAGGTTTACAGAGATTAGTAATTACATTTATTGACATAAAACTCCAAACTCTTTCTGCCATAAGAACATTTTAAATTAATTATGTAACCTGTGGATTATATTATCTGGGGATCAATTATTCAGCCCATTTCCTCCACAGATTGACATTTTAAACTGGAATTCAGATTAGTAATTTGCCCAAATATGATAAATATTTCCCCCCAAAAGTGAAATCTTTTAAATTTCATTAATTTAATTGGGTTTTTTTAGGCGATGTCAGATTTCATACAGACAAATAATCAGATTTGTGTCTTATAAAAGACTTTTTACCTTCCTGTGAGGCGCTAGGAGAAGGAATAGGAACATTATCAGGCTGTGAAAACTGCATGAGATGAACTCTGACTGCAGAAATAAACTGACTGCATTCATGTTTTTACCAAATAAAACCAGAAACTCTTTGAGATTTTCAGCTGTTTCATGTGTTTCCTCACCTTCCTGCAGCTGCACCACTTCTTCTGTTTCTTGTTTGGCGTGACTGAAACACGAAGAAGAAAAGATACGAATCAGTTTCAACCTGAAATGAACCAAAAAAAACAACTCCAAAATATATTAGCAGAGGTTGGGTAGCGCCACCAGGTGGACAAATCTGGAGCTGGGTTGCAATTAAATCAAGTTTGTGCAAAAGGAGCTGAAAATAGACGCAGCTCAATATTATGTTTATTCTCCCTTAAATAAAATAAAAATACTTCTTGTTAGTGGTTGCAGTTTTAACAAAATCCCCCCCAAACACACACACACACACACACACACTCACACCGATCCAGCATCACTTAAAAGCAAATTTAATCGGTTTTAAAAGCTGAGCTGCTTCGGGAGAGAAGCCTGACTGAGGCCGAGGCAGAGCGCCTGAGGGCGGGCAGGAAGAACCGGAGCAGCCGCCTCTCACCTCACCGAGCCCTCCAGGCTCTGCTCCAGCATCTCCATCAAGCTTCCCAGGATGTAAGAAACTTCAGCAGCTCGGATGGACGGAGATGGAGGCGCTGATCACGGGGACAAACACCCGGGTCATGTGAGGAAGACAGTCCGGGACACGTGAGCCGCGGAGCGGGCAGGTGCGCAGCTGGAGGCCGCTGAGGAGGCGCTGTGAGCGGGCAGACCGAGAAGGAGCCGCGGCCCGGGGTTCGGTCCGCTCCGATCGGGTTTATAGCGGCTGGAAGCGCCAACAGAAGCCGGATCCTGGCTGAAAACACACGGAACCGGATCTTTTTGTCCTCGCTGTCCTCTAAGAGCTCTGCGGCTGTTTCTGCGCCAAAACTGCGACGCTTAATGCGCCCAATAAGACGCGGAGTGGACTCCTTTGCGCTCCTCTCGACGGCATAAAACCAGTACTTTTTAAATCCCTAATTGTTCATTTTTATGCCTAAAACATAAGATTGTGTTGTTGTAACCACGTGACTCTGATTCAACCCATTTTAAGGCTCAGAAACTGTTCCTGTTGCTGTTTTTGCGGGTTTTTTGTGGAATAAAACGGATTTTCTCTCGGATTGTGAGCTTTCTGTTCATATACACTCGTGAGTATTTTTCTACAAACCCACTCGTCGTGTTTTCTCCCACTAATTCACTGACACTCCGCTCATCAGTGGGTTTTTTCAGCTTCTTCACTCAGGTGACCACAGAGATCCAATACGGGTTTTCTCACAAACCACATGACAAAAACCAGCCATGTCTGCCAGGAAAAAGCTCCTCACTGCCCGGTTTTATGACAGCCGGGGTCCATTTTAAGTCCCAACCGAACACTAAACCGATATTAGTGATTTACTGCGCATCAGGCGTGTTTTCAGCTCTGTTGGAGGTAAAGATCCAGATTTTAGGAGGCAAAGCTGGGACACATTGCATGTCTGCAGGGCGTATCGCCGAACAAGCTGCAGTTCATTAAAGCGCCACCAGATGGCGGTGAAGTGCGAACACAAGGTAGAGAGAGAAGATGAGCAAACAGGTCGCCGCCGCCGCCGCCATGTTGTTAGTGGCAGTTTGGGTCGGCTCTGTTCCCGGGTTCTGTTAAAACTCGGTCTGTTGTTCGTAACACAATGGTTTTCTGTTTTATATTAGTAATTTATTAAATATAAGCAACTATGTGATTAAAAAAATTATATTACAACAATCGTGTTCGAAAAACTGACAGAAAACGTGAGTCGGTAAATATGTCTATCAGTCTGGGAACTTGATCTTAAGGCTAAATGTGATCAACTTTAACTCAGGCCAGATTGCTGCTCCTGTTGTTCCTGTGTGTGTATCTGATCTTCTCCAGCATCATATGAGGCACTCTGAAGGAAATGTTTCTGACTTTAGATGACACAACTCACAATTTATTGCAATAATGAAGAAGGCCAGACCGAACAGCAAATATTCATTTTTCTGATCAAAATCTAAATAATTGGGAAGAAAACAGTATCAGTTCTAAGTTGATGTTAGTTTTAGTTTCTTCTTTGGATCACAATAAAAACAAAACAAAAGCAAGTTCAATTCACTTTATTCGTAACTGATTTCAACAAGAACATTTGTTCCTCCGAACAGTGGAAGAGAAACCAGATCATCCAAATACATCAATAGGCAGACACCAGAGAGAACCCCTCAAACAGCACAGACTGTTTTTTATTACTTCTGACCTGAACTGAGCTTTGGGCCCCAAAGCGTAACCGGAGCGGGCCGAACCAGCAGCCGGGCCACCGAGAAATGTCCCAGTGCTCCCAATGGCCAGTCCGCCCCGTATTAGACTTTTTCAGAAAATCTAAGCTTTGCATATTATGCTGACGTTAGTCCAGCTAAGGTTATTGAATTATAATAAGTTAATAATAAATTCTTAGCATACATCCGCCCTGTTACTGGACTCATGTTTATTATGTTTACGTAACTTTTATTGAATAAATATGACTTTTACATAGTTGTTGAAATCATGTCAGTTTGTTATGAGACTTAACTGATCTGATATTAGTATCTGAAGAAATGCACCTTTCCTGACCAAAAACAACCAATCAGGGCCAAGAGTTTTAGCGCTGTCAATCAATCTCATGTACTTGCTGCTAAATGTGCTAATGGTGGACAAACAACTTACTGTAATGTGACATAAGCGGTGTCTGAAATACTGTGACCAACAGCGCCACCTGGGGTTGTAGCCTCAGCACTACTCAGTTTCAGTATAAACCAAAAGGCTGCGCCAGATCAGGACGACACAGAGATTATTACTTTTTACAAATAATTATTTATTTCCACAAAGGTTGAAAATAGTCCTACAGCAATACAATCTATGCATAAAAGACAATTTACAAACTGCAACAAATACACAATAAAGATATATTGCACATTAGCTCATCAAGGGTAAACCCAGCTAATAACTAAACATAAAAATATTAATGCCAAATCACTGCAAAAAAACAAAAACAAAAACATGCAAAGCAAACAAATAAACAAAATAGCAAAACAACACAAGCAGCAAAATTACAGAAAGTACCTAAATAAACTAAAATGAACTGTGAAGATGAGAACCAGCTGAAAGAGGCTTGAAACAACGGCTGGTTCGGTTGGAAGCGGCTTGGATGTGGCTGCGCTCATCATGCGGGTCAGGGAGCAAAGAGCCCAAAACCAGCTGGACGACAGGACTTACCCCGGTCAGAACCGGTCAGAACCCCGGTCAGAACCCTGGCCCACGGCCGGCAGGAGGAGACCACTCAACCTGGACCCAAAACAGGCAGGATCACCAGAACCAGCAGAAAAAACAGAACTAACCTGGAGGGTCCAGACTGAACCATCAGAACCTGAACCACCACAGTCACAACAAAACCTATGCCGTCATCTGAGGCTATGCTAACTAGCTTAGCATTCATGCTAGGCAGTGCTAAAAGCTAGCAGAGACCCGCCCCCTGGCTCTGATTGGTTGCTCCCAGTTAGCACTGGCAGAAGGCAGGAGGTGGATTTTGCTTCCTTACTGTCATGACATGGTGACAGCTTCAACAAATATGTAAAACAATGTTTTATAAAGGTTACTGCAGCTTTAGGAGCTTCACCATGGCAGGTCCCAAACATCAGCAGACCTGCAGCAGAAAGAAGGACAAAGAAGGTTCTGCAATGTCCTAGTCAAAGTCTGGAGCGCGGCCTGATTGAATGCTGTGGTGGGAGCTGGTTTGAAGCAGAACTGAAGCTAAATTCCTCCACTGCTGCTGCAGGAGGTTTAGTCAAGTTTCATTTCAGTCTGTTAAATAACTTTACAGCGAAGTTCAAAGAGAAAAACTGGATAATCAAGGCCAAGTGCTCCAGGAGGAGGATTGTTTCCAGTTCGCGCTGACTCAGTTAGTGTAATTATAAACTCCATCCTGTGTTTGGTTGAGCCCTGGTGACTCATCCATTCAGGCTCCCACAGCAGAACAACCACCTACCAAGTGCCAAAGTTGGGGCCAGCCTCCCTCCTCTCCACCCATCTCATTCTTTCCTACTCGGGCACTCGCATCCATCTGCAGACGCTCAGTAACAGACCCAGCAGCCAGGGGAACCGCGCTCCGGTCCAAACACACTCAGAAGAACCAGCAAACGAGTCGGACAAGATCCACCAGTAGTTTCCTCTTCGTCTAGCAGGATTTAAAAAAGGTAAAACCGACTTTTGGTGCAGAGATGCTACATTTTTCATTTTAGGGTGGAGTCGCTGACCCCTCCCATGACTCTGGATTAATGAGGTCTTTTGTGTTTCATGCACTGAAGAGACCAGAGATGGACTTAGAAACTTATTCAGAATGTAAAGCAAAGATGTGAGATTTTCCCCTGGAAAGCAGGACAAAACTTTTATTAAAACAAGATTATTAATAATTAACTTAGTGAAACTAATTGTCTTCATGAAGGTGATGAATCCAACAAATGCTGGTTGATTTATATTCCTCTCATGCTAAGAATGCTTTTAGAGGCACTTTGATACCATCTAGTGGTCAAAGTGTGAACTACACCTTGTTCATGGAAGCAGAAGTTCGCATTGAGCCAATAAACTCAGTAATAATCTAAACCCTGAGGCAGGTTCTGCAGCAAAATCTATTTAGGTTGACTAGTATCTTCTACATTTATATAATAAGATATAAAACATGTGACCAAAATTCTAAAAGTTGTTTCTAATTTTGGGTTTGAAGCTTTTTAGCGACACTAGGCGGCTGGAGAATGGAAATGAGTAACGAGAAGTAGTCATATTAATAAGCAGCATGTCAAGAAAAGATAGGTTATATGGAGGTATTTTGATTATTTATCTTTGAATCAACAAGAAAAAATATATAAATATCGACAAATAATCTTTTTCACAAGCATGTGTAATTTTTATCTTGAAAGAGAAAAAATCTTCTAGAAAATTACACTGAAGAGATTTTTCAGTATTTAACTGAACTGAAAACACTTTAAGACAGAAACCAATGACTGTTCAAAGATATATGTAGAAACTGAATTAGTAAAACTGATTTCATGCTGGAGAAAGCGATGAGGAGTTCCTGGAACTCTGCAGTAATGAGATTTCGATGTTTGGAACACTGATGATGAAAAAGCAATAGTTGTTCAGAAGAAAATATTTAGACTCAATTTCATAGTCTTGTTTGAGAATATCATCAATAAAATGAACATAGATTGAACAGTCTGTTTTACTCCTTAAAAGCCTAGTGTCGCTAATTAGCATCATAGCTAAATCTACACTAATGGAAGGTGCCATTTTTAGGTAATTTAGCATCCAACCTAATAATAGTATTTTACACTAAGCTGACGTTTTCTCATCAACAGGCTCTGAGGTGAAATGGCGACACCCAAAAACACTCCTAGAGGCGGAAGCACCCCGCTGTCCCCGAACCGCATCACCCGGCTGCAGGAGAAGGAGGACCTCTGCAACCTCAACGACCGTCTGGCCGTCTACATCGACAAGGTGCGCTCCCTTGAGGTGGAGAACGCCGGCCTGCGTCTGCGCATCACCGAGTCCGAGACGGAGGTGACCCGGGAGCTGACGGGCCTGAAGGCCGCCTACGAGACCGAGCTGGCCGACGCCCGGCAGACTCTGGACTCGGTGGCCAAGGAGCGGGCGAGGCTCCAGCTGGAGCTGGGCAAAGTGAGGGAGGACCACAAGGAGCTGAAGGCCAGGTGGGTTCATGTTTACACTCCGGTACAAAGAAAGATTTCACAATGTTTTCATCAGAGGAACTTTACATTTTAACATCAGTTCCAATCCAGTTGATTTTTCCAACTTGAAAAACTTGGTAAAAGTTGGACCTCATTTTATTTAAAGGTGCCCTGCTGCTCCTGGGGCCCTAAATCTGTTAAACGCGCCCCTGCTTGTTTGTTACATCGACATTTTTACAGTTAAAACTGAAACATTTCGATCAAAAGACCAAAAATGACAAACCCTGACATTCAGAAACAACCCAGTTTCTGCAGAAACGTCTGGTTATCATTTTTATTAATAAATCCCTTTAACCCAGAAATAAATTCAAATACAAAACATTTCATAGGAGTTTCAGTGAACAAAACAGAAGATTATTTACATGTGAGGATCATGAGACATCGGAGAGCCTGAAGGTTTTGTTAAAGCGGATGCTGCTAAACTAAAAGCTAACATTGCATAACTTAGTAGATTTAAACTTGAATCTTGTTTCACAGACATGCCACTGGTTTAAATATGTCATGTAGTTTCCATTTCTCGTTGGTTTCTTTGGCTCATTTCTGCACAGACATGCTAACATTTAATCCATAAATCTATATTTACACTAGAATTAGAGTGAAATAATGTGTGCGGCTCATCGGCTCCGTTCTGCCTCATCCAAACTCCGGTGACTAACTCTTTCCCGCTCCTCCTCTTCCTCCTCCATCTTCATCATTATATACGTGGCAGAGTCTCCGGCTGCACATTTTCCTGCTCGTTTTTCCATAAATATTGGGAAAACCTGAGTGAATGTGTGTGTGTGTCTGTGTGTGTTGGGTGGGGCCAAGTTGTTGCCATGACAACTAAACACCAGCGGCTGTGGCTTGTGGTTCCCAGATTCATGGGACCAGCGCCGTGGACGGTGAGTCATCTGCAGCGAAGGCTCTCCTCTGGTTCTGGTTTTACAGGGGCGGAGCTGAGGGGTGGCCGGGCGGGGCCTGGCTCCCCTCCCACTCTGTGCCTGTGCTGGGTTAAAAATAGATCTGCTTGTATTTGTATTATGTAGTAAAGCTCCAGGCGTCTTGATGAGGAAATAAATAAAAAACTTTTACACTTTTCATAACTTTTCATAGTTTTTTTCCATTGGAACAACATTAGTTATAATTCACCGTAACAAACATAGTTACAGGTAGGTAGTAAATAGATATTATCGAATTAGTATCGCGCAATCAAAGTTTTGGTTTTTGAAGATTTCTCTTTTGGAAAATTACGTTTTTTTAATACTTTTTCAGTTCTTTTTTTTTTTCAGTTTTAAAAAAAATTCCCAGTTTCAAATTGTTCTTTTGATCAAACTTTATGGCCCCAGTTTACAATCCCAGCTTCAGTAGCTTCTTCCAGAAGGTTGTGGGTCCAAACTGGACCGGACCGGACCGGACCGGACGCTCTCTGCAGAGCCTCGCCTGAGACTCAGAGTCAGACGGTTGTTTGCGTCGTTGCAGGAACACCAAGAAGGAGTCGGAGCTGGCGGCCGCCCTGCAGAGGCTCAGAGACCTGGAGGCTCTGCTGAACTCCAAGGACGCCTCTCTGACGACGGCGCTGGGAGAGAAACGCAGCCTGGATGTGGAGAACCGGGACCTGAAGGCCCAGGTGGCGAAGGTAGGACCCGCTGCAGCGTCAGAGCGGATGTTGTTGGGTCGTGAGGTTCTGATCGGGTTTTCTGTCCCAGCTGGAAGCCAGTCTGGGTGATGCGAAGAAGCAGCTGCAGGACGAGATGCTGCGCAGGGTGGATGGAGAGAACCGGATCCAGACGCTGAAGGAGGAGCTGGACTTCCAGAAGAACCTTTACTCTGAGGTTCAGCTTCCTTTATTTATTTATTTAATGATTTATTTAATGATTTTATGGATTTTTTAAATGAAAAATATGATTTATCTATTTCACTTCATTCCATTATTTTTTATTTTTATATGTTATTAATTCATTTTTTTATTAATGTCTCTATTTTTTCATTTATAATAACTATTTTATCCATTATTTGGCTACGTTTTTATTATATGTTTGGTTTATTTCTTTATAAATGCATACATTTTTTAAATTTTAATAATTATACATATATTTTTTACTAAATTTACTATTTTATTTTTTACATTTTACTCATTTATTTTTAATTTATCTTTAATTTGTTTATTTCGGTTTTTTAATTTCCAATAATTATATTATTTATCTTTTTAAAATGTCCATTCATTTGTTTTTGTTGATATAAATTTTTTTATAATAATAATAACAATTATTATTATTTAACTGTTTAAATATTTACATTTTTATTTTATTCATTTCGGTTTTACTTGTTAGTAGCTCATAGTAGTTACTAGATTTTATTTGTTTAAGTTTATATTTGTATATAAGTATTTATTTGTGTATTTTTATGCTCATTAATGTTGAGAGATGGTTTTTGTTCTCCAGGAGCTGCGGGAGACGAAGCGTCGCCACGAGTCCCGCGTGGTGGAGCTGGACAACGGCCACCAGCAGGAGTTTGAGAGCAAACTGGCCGAAGCGCTGGCAGAGATGCGCGGCCAGCATGAGCTGCAGATTAAACTGTACAAGGAGGAGATAGAGAAGACCTACAACACCAAGGTTGGTCCAAACCTGCAGGATAACGGCAAAACAAGACCGGAACCGAGCCGTTGCAATGGCCTAGTCAAAGTCCAGACCAGACGTGCTGCTGGAAATAATCTCTGCACTTCAAAGACCAGAAGACAACATGAATTATGATTATATACTGATGCATTAAATCTTATTTTATTTTGTGTTAAAATATTTTTCAGTTTAAAATCTTTTTTTTTCCAGTTTCTTTTTAAAATAAACTTTATGTCCCTGCTTTAGCTCCATAGAAGGTTCTTTAGGCTGAATGAAGCCAGACTTGGTTTCTGATGGATCCTCCATCTTGTTTCCACCCGGCAGCTGGAGAGCGCCCGTCAGTCCGCCGACAGGAGCAGCCACCTGGTCGGCGCCGCCCACGAGGAGCTGCAGCAGACCCGGATCCGCCTGGAGTCCACGTCCGCCCAGCTCAGCCAGCTGCAGAAACAGGTCCGCTCCAACAGGGCCGGAACCAGCCTGCTGGGGGCCCGGGCAGAGTTTAACTCGGGGTTAAACACCAGATGCTTCATCTGGCTGCACTATGCATGCAACATACCTACAGTTATTGGTGTTGTTCATGATTAGCTTACCCTGCACAAACAACATAAAGTATTTTTGACTCGTTTCTTGTGCAAATATCTTAGTACACTTGCAGTAAGACGAAATTAGATTGTTTTCTACAACATGGGTAAATAATAACAGAGAAATCACATGCCAGTGGAACTATTGCTTTTTCATCCCTGTTAAGGAATTACTGACTTAAAACAAGCTCCTAAATCTGGCTAAATAGTTACTTATAAATCAGTTTCATCTTATTTCTAGTGCACTAAGACATTTGCACCAGAAACTAGACAAAAACATCTGGTAAGATTTTGTATTTTTTGCAGTGTATGTCATACTTCTGTTACTTCTGGTTGTTAATTTTATCCTTAGCAAACCAGCAAAGATGCTCTAATTAATTAGCATTTTGAAATTCAGAGTAGTAAATAAGTATGACGTGTTAATTCAACTATGTGAAGGTCACATCTTCAGACAAACACTGAATTCACAGACAAGAAGTTACAAAGTTTGATGCCTTTTGTTTTTAAAATTTAGAGCAAAAAGTGTAGGCAGTGCAATCACTACAAAATGCTCCTGGGCGCCCCCTGGTGGCGTTTGGCTCCATCAGTCTGACTCTGAATGTGTGTGCAGCTGGCTGCCCGCGAGGCGAAGCTGAGGGAGCTGGAGGATGCCGTGTCGCGGGAGCGGGACACGACCCGCCGGCTGCTGGGGGAGAAGGACCGGGAGATGGCGGAGATGAGGCAGCGCATGCAGCAGCAGCTGGACGAGTACCAGGAGCTGCTGGACGTGAAGCTGGCTCTGGACATGGAGATCTGCGCCTACAGGAAGCTGCTGGAGGGAGAGGAGGAGAGGTAGCTTCACCGCATCAGTCTGAATCTGAATCTGTGCTGCAGCTGGCGAGGCGAAGCTGAGGGAGCTGCATCACCTCATTTCATCAGTTCACTTTAGAGACGCTGTCAATGTTCAGCAATTCAGTCCTGATTTTTAGGCTCACAATTAGATTCAGAAACAATGTTTAATTCAGGGACCAAGTTTTCTGTTCAGTTTGGAGATTCTGTTAAATTATGTGACTGATGAGGAAAAGACTTTAGTGTAAAGACATTTATTTAAAACAGGTTCATACTACACCAAATTCCATCAGTTTGAATTTAAAGGTGTGTTTTTTATGTATTTTCCAGGCACATATTGCCATTTTGTAGCACAATCAAGTAACTATATTACCTTCAGTTGTTATAGAAATCCTATACTTATATATCAAATTTGACTTAAAAGAAATCTTACTTCCTGATTGGGCCACTGTCTCTTTAAAAGCTCCTGCTCCTCCTGAAGCTCCGCCTCCAGGAAGTCATCCCAACATGGCTCCTCTATTAACCCTTTAATGTTTTTACCAGTGTTGCTCTGAGCAGCAGCTGCTATAATGAGCTCAGCAGCTGATTGCTAATTGCTTCTGGCTAGTCTGAAGGAGCTGAATGGGGAAGGAGCTGCGCTTTAGGGGCGGGGCTAGGTCCACCCAGGTGTTTTGAACAGCTGAATGGTTGCCATGGAGAGTAAAGGATTTATCAAACCTGAAAGAGTTGAGGCAACACTCCAAGTTTTTGATGAAAGAAAAAAATTAAAACATGAAGGAAAGATTTAAAAAAATACATTTTATGTGATTCTGCTCCTTTAAACAAGAATATGGTGTGAGCATAAAATTCTGCAACTTAAATTACCGGTGTCATGTTGGGTTGGCTGCCTGGCATTTCCTTAAAGAAAAAAATACCAAAGAAATTTTCAAAATACAATTTTATGAAAAATTAAGCCGAATAAAATCGATTTTTGAGCATTTTGAATCGATCGAGTCTCCAGGACTATGGATTAGATTTTTTCTGTTCCTCTGATGAACGTCGGTCCCTGCAGGCTGCGTCTGTCCCCCAGCCCTCCTCCCACCAGAGTGACAGGAAGTCGCTCCTCCACCTCCGTGGTCCACTCTCGCTCGATCCACGGCAGCGCTCGCAGCTCCCCGGCGAAGAGGCGGCGCCACAACGACACCGACAGCGAGGCGTCCAGCTTCGCCGGCGGCGCCGTGGCGCGCACCCGCATCACCCAGCAGGCCTCGGCCAGCGGGCGGGTCACTGTGGACGAGGTGGACCTGGACGGGAAGTACGTCCGACTCAGCAACAAGGCGGATGAGGTGAGACAGTGGAAAACAGCTGATGGTGTTCCTCAGGGATCCATCCTGGCCTCCCTCTTCTTTATCGTCAAGAGTCTTGATCTTTTTTACTGATGATGCTGTGATGTGAACACAAACAGATATTTATCAGGGTCTCAATCAGCTGGATGCTTTTTTAGTTTTTGGTTAACTGGTTCTTAACATTAATGCCAACATCCAGACTGAAAAGATCTGAGCTGAAATGTTATCAGATTTAAGAAAAAAAGCAACACAGTGAGGACACAACAGCCAATCTGTTCCCAGGGGATTGCTTTTTAAACAAGCAAAGAAAAAAAACTGTTACTGAAAAACTCAAGTTGGCAGCCATTTTTCAAGATGGAGGATATATGGTTGCACTAAAATTGGCTGTGGTGAATACAGCTAAACAAAAACTTAGGTTCACTGAACACATATCCACTGAACAAGTATATCATCTCCGCTAACGCTAAAATGCTAAACACATAAAAATCAGCAGAAGCTAATGCTAACCATGCAGACGTCTCTTTCCAGCTGACGACTGGTCTGAGACTCGCTAACAGCAAAGTCCTCAGTTTCTGATTCTGCTGCTGTATGAATCTGATGACCAAAGTAAAAACAAGTAATGTGACATAAAGTCATTATAATGGGGAACAATTAATGGCAATAATTGATTTAACAGCCATCTTGAAAAATGATGGAAGCTTGTTTTTATTGACTCAAACACATTTTTCTGAACAAAGCTGTTCCTTTCAGTCTCGGTGTTTGACTATGCTGCCCCCTATTGGTGACAGTAGCTTCCAACCCTGTTGAAACTGATGCATTGAAAGGCTGCTCCTCTCTGAGTCCTCCTCCATGTTTTCTGTCCCGTTTCTTTGTCCGTCCTGCAGGACCAGAATCTGGGGAACTGGCAGCTGAAGCGGCAGATCGGATCCAACTCTCCGATCATCTTCAAGTTCCCAGCTAAGTTCACCCTGAAGGCCGGTCAGAGAGTCACGGTAGGCATCGTCTTTATGCTCCTCACCGACCAGCCAGTCAGCTCTCAGCTGTTCTAACTGTCTGCCATGTTGGCTGGGGTCAGATCTGGGCCTCTAGCTCTGGGGGAGTCCACAACCCTCCTTCAGACCTGCTGTGGAAGACCCAGAGCTCCTGGGGAACCGGAGACCAGTTCCAGACCACCCTCATCAGCGCCAACGGAGAGGTAGTGAAAACCAGCAGCTGCTAGGTTTTAAAGCTGCAAAGTTCATGTAAGTTCATGAAAAATGTGTTTTCCTACCAGGAGATGGCCATGAGGAAGGTAACCCGCACTCAGTTTGAAGATGAAGATGAAGACATGGTGAGAGGAACAGCTCAAACTTTTACGACGTTTCCTACCTGATAGTCCAGTAAACTCGGTTTGATTGGGACCAAATCTTCACCAGCTGCTCCACCTCCAGCTGCTGTGGTTCTGAGTCAAACCAACCTGTTCCCCTCCTGGCCTGTGGGGGCGCTGCACCAA
>CAEGAG010167485.1:0-24240 GCA_903067065.1 Brachyrhaphis terrabensis | reverse complement strand
TCTACTGAAAGCGTGCGGTTGTTGTCAGAGCCTTATGTGCAAAGAGCCCATTGCTGCTGTGTTACTGCCGCGTCACAGGCACTGTTTGGAAAGAAAAGCTAAGGTATATTATTAAAACTTTGAAAACTCTTTCTGTGTACCGTCTGTATGTAGTAGGCACGTGCGGCTTATACACAGGTGCGGCTTATGTATGTACAAAATTGTTTTTACTCTAAAATATGCGGGGTGCGGTTTATAATCAGGCGCGCTCTATAGTCCGGAAATTGCGGTAGATTATCTTCAGAAGCTTGATTGTCCTTCTTGAGATGACTTTATCACTCAGTCTGAACTTCAGCTCTGCTTTACAGCAAACACAGACGTGAAATCCTCCATCAGTCTTTATGTCAGCTCTCATAACGTGGTCAGGACTTTCTGCTTCATAAAAGTCTGCCCATTAAGAAAGTATCTTCTCATTTGTGTATGTGGCCTTGGTCTGGCATGACCCCATCTCCTTAGGGTGTGTGCACAGTTAAAATCTTGCAGATCAATCATGTCCAAACACATTAATAAAATTAATATCCTGCTTTCCCAACAGGCATGGCCGCAGAAGGCGAGGACATGATGATATTAGTTCACTTTAGGCGCTTAAAGCTTCCAGCTTGATGACAGTGGGTGGGTAATGTGCATTTATGAGAGTTGCATGAAAAGAGAATAAAAGAAAAGCCTCAACAAAGTCTCATTAGTGTTTCAGGGGCCAAGATGCAGCTACTCTTAGAATAATGGCAAGCATCAACAAAAGGGGCATTAATAGAGGTATGAATAAAGGAAATGAACCTGTGCCTGATTACGTGACTGTTTTGCCACAATAATCAGAATTAACCCTGTCATTACTCAGAGATTCAGACTCAGTGAACTCGCTCCGACTGCTTTTGTTTGCAGCGTTGAACAGGAAAGAAAATTCTGCTTAATAACTTACAAACTGTTTCATTTACTTTAATTATATGCCTTAGCTATAAGAGTACTTCTATACTTCTATATGACGACTTATTATGGCCAAAAACAAAACAAGAAAAGGAGTACATTTCCACCAATTAACTCAGAAATGTTGAAATCGTATAGAGAAAAAGTTTCTTTTCTGATTAATCTAAACATTTCGGAGTTTTTTCTTGCAAATTGTGACTTTTCAAACTCAGAATTTTGCAAGATTTTTTCTGAAAAATGTTTGAGATTAATCTAAAGATTTCTGAGTTTTTGGTGGAAATTTTGTGCTACTTTTGCATTTTTTTCTACAATGGCCTTAATGTGCTTTGCATCATTACAAAGTTTTACCTCATTCTAAAATGTGCTGTTTCTGTTGCAAAATGTGCAACACACTTATTGAAGAGACTGCCGCCCACACAGGAAGCTACACAGCAAAACATTCCCTAATGTAAGCTTTTACCTGCCGACGCTGTTGCTCGCGGTCTGACTCGGCTAACATAAGAACCTCGCTCTCTGATACCTTCCTGCTCTGTTCTCTGCGTTTCCCTTTGGCAGGATGCAGCAGACCCCTGTGGTGAGTTTAAATGCCATTTGTTGTCAGAGGTATTGAGATTCGGAGGAATAAAGAACGGCAAAGGAATGCCACGCTTGCATAATGCAAAAGCCCCAAACAATCTGTGTGATACGGCGAAGGAAATAAAATGTAAATGTCAGTGAGTGAAGAGTTTTGTAAGCAATGCTTTTGTGCGAGGATGAGACGGGTTTCCTTCTTGATATTAAATCTTTTATCTGCTGGAAATGCTTCCTGGATTTAGGCTGCAGTTTGGTATCACGGAGTAGTGGAATTATTTCCAAAATAAATGTTAATGTTCCCAAGGGAATGTGCAAAATATTACCAAGTATATTTAATGTAGTTTGTAGTCCAAATATCTTGGAATACTTGAATGAAGAAAAAACTAACTGCCAATGGAGCAAAACAGCTTTGTTCTACTCGCAGATTATTCCACTTAAAACTAGAACATTTTCATCAATATGAAGGAATTATTCACTTTAAAGAAGCTCCAACATTATGATGAAAGTTACTGGTAAGTTAGTTTCGTGTTAGTTCAAGTGTAGTAAGATATTTTCACCAGAACGAGACAAAAATACTTTTTATGATTTTTCCAGTAATTGAACATTTAAAGTAATTTAAATGGTTCCCAATTTATATGGCTTCTCTCTGTTGTGTAGAGATGGAAAACCAACCATGACCCAGAAACAAATATGTATCTCATTTGCTTAAAACTAAGTGTGAAAAAAAAAAGACTTTTGCCAAGACACCTTTGTTAGCAAGAGATTTTTTGTCACCAGCATTGACACTTCAGGACACTTTTCTTTGTAAAAAGTTTCATTTTCAGGTTTTCTGGATGCTGCATGGCAGCTCAAAGCTTCAGACTCTTCTACAGATTTCTTAAGGATTGGGAAGTCGAAGATGGGATAAACTGGTCTATGACTTGAATTCACATTGAATATCGTCTTGAGGACCTTTAGAAAGAAATTCACTTTAATTCAGTCACTCAAACATTCCAGTTGATCCTGTATATCAAACAGTGCAATAATATCAGTTTATTATTGAAATTAGTTTAAAAAGTTTGTAAGGAAACCGGCAGATTGCATTGAATCATTGACTTACAGCATTCACTCCTGGACATATCGACAGTAGACTATTATGCATTGTGTCGTTGACTTGGCATGTAGCGACAGTGGAGAGGAAAAACTCCCCTTTAACAGGAAGAAACCTCCAGCAGAACCAGAGCCTGGCTCGGTACAGGCGGCCATCTGCCAGGCTGAGCAGATTCACAACAAAGAAACAGAAAAACTGATACAGGAGTTAATAAAAAGTAAAAAGTTAATAGAAGGAGAGAACGTTTAGTTGGCAGTGTTATTTCAGCCGATGCTTCCCTGCAGCAAGGTAGCAGAGCCAAACAGAATGGCAGACCAGATGCAGCTTCTTTAGAGACAGAGAGAAAAAACAGAGAAAACATAAAGCTGGCTGCTGCTTTATTGCCTTAGTGCTGTGTGGTATCTTTGTCATACCGGGAGATTCCTTTATGACCCGTCCTACAAATCCTGGCTGAAAGAAGGAAGTTCTCCTCCAAGTTTTAACTCATTTGAACACTTAGCAGACAAACAGTCTCAATTCATAATGTTTCCAGCTCTTTGCTTGACAGTGGAGGTGATATTTTTTAAAGAGCTCAACTGTTCATGATTGCTACAGGAAGGAAGATTCTGCCATCCAGATCAAGGTCGACTGATGCTTCCATTTCCCAGCACTTACACTAACTTCTTATCAAACTTTCTGCTGATAGTATTCCAGTCCATATCATCGCCTCCAAAGAGCATTAATCTCTGGCTGTGCAAACAACACAGAAAATATTATAAAACCTTTACAATGTTTTTTATTCACCTTTCAGTAATTATTACATTCATGTAGCATAAATGTTGCCTCATAACGTCTGACTTCAGATGGCCATGAGTTCTGTGTCGGAAAATTTTATTATCAGATAAATATATTGTGACTTTATTAACAGATTTTTTCATTTTTCATTACAGTCCCTTCTATATATAATATTTTATACTTTTTGCCTCAAGTTTTATGTTATTTCATAACTCTCCTTTGGTCTGTTTTTTTAATCAGAAACTTTTCCACTTCTTGTTTGCTTTGCTAGCTTTAGGAGCAAAGCAGCTTGGGGAATTTGACTGGCAGCCAATCAGAAAATGAGCATCAGAAATAATGTTTAAATCAAATATTTTAACTTATATTTTATATTTAAGAATGATTGAAAAACAAACAACTGAAATAGTGAATTTTATGGGATTCAATTTAAAAAAATTTCCCCACACTGCCCCCTTGCGGCCCTCCAGGGCGCTGCAGCCTAAACATTGACAGACACTGTCCTAGTCCATTCCATCTTTGTGTAGTTGTGCTGCTTTTTACCTCAAGGTGTAAATATTTCAAGTTTTTTGTTGATCTTTCTTTCTTTATGCACACAGACTAAACTTGCTTAGTTGGGAGTAGATTAGGTGTCCTACAAAATTGAACTCTAAATGATATAAATCGGCGCTAACTTTTGTTCTAGCATAAAGTATCGTTCATTTTCTTTCTTCATTTTAACATCCAGACTTCAAACTTCCCTATTAAAGACTCCCTCTTTCACATCTTTTCATGCAAATTTCTGGCTGGAGGATCAAAAACAGGTTTCTCATTAAAATCCGTACCTTCTTTGCCAACAAAATACTTTAAAGGAGTTATGACAAACCCGGCTTTTGTCTGTTGTTTTAATCAGGTATAAAGCACATATTTCAACTGATTGCAGAAGTAAGAGACGAAAGCACTTCAGTCTGTTTTTGTGCCTTTCGGGCTCTTTCTGATGTAAGTGTCTAAAATGCTCTTTGGGGGGGTTATGCAAATTCACATTTATTTTTTTCTTCTTCTTACGTATCAGACGGAGAGGTGTTCGTTACCCGGTTACATTTTTAGAACATGCCCCGGCACACGAGCGCACAAAAGGTGCATGATCCTTTGATCCGCAAAAATATGCAGCGAAGTGAGTAATTGATTCGCGGCTTAGTGCGAGAGACGCCTCGGTCTAAACAGAGAACCTCGCGTTCTCGTCATCACAATGATACATCATGTTTAGTGACCTTCTCATTGACACTAATGGAGCAGCAGAAAGAGACAGTGTGCAGTTCTGATGCAAATGAAGACATTTATTTGTTTACATCGTGTATACCCCTGACACACGGCGGGGAAGGATTTTTTTTCTCCCATTGTTTCATTCCCAACGTTTGATATACTTCCATTTAAAACAATAAGACATTGTGGTGTATTCCCTACCCTGGGTGGGATTGCAAGCCCATTTAATTGACCACATCCCCCCCACAGAGGAATGCACCGAACATGTGCTATAAACCATAGGGGAATGTGATATTTGCAGGACACAGAGCCAGGGAGGGAAAATGAGCGATTCCTTGGAAAGGTGTGAGTAGCAGGAAGCTGAAGATGAAGCCTTTGTGTTCCCAGAATACTGACCCACCCACATGCTTGTCTTATTTCAGAGTGCTGGAATATCCCCTGAGACAGGTGCGCAAATGTGTGCAGAGGATCCCTGTTCGCTTTCCTTTGACTCACTTCCCTCACACACATATTGATGAGGTAGAAAAAAAGAAGAAGAAGAAGGGCTCAACGGGAGAGAAACGAAAGCCACATTGTGCACAGAGCGGAGTTTGGCAGACCCCAAATTAGAGACTCAGGAAGGTTGGTTATGATAAGAGGATCAGGCTGAGTAATGGGTTCAAAGGATGATCATCTGCTTCCCAGTCTGCCAATACAAGGGGACGGATGGTGGAGTGGAGGGGGGAAGAGCAGCATGGAGGCATTGAAGGGGTTTGCACATCCCATCTGCAAAACACAAGATTATGGGAGACAATAGGTAAATCCTGCGGCGAATTCCCAGGAAAGTGTGCAGACAAATGTGAGCACACAGACCGACGTACTGAACATGAAAACGCATGCTCAAGGACACGGCTACATTGTAAGGCAACACACACAGATGGGAAGCAGTTGTTGCACACAGAGATTCAGACGGATAACCTTGGGTTGTGGAGGTAAAGATGAAATCATTGTCCATTTGCATGCTTGCTGATTTTATCTTGGGATTGACAAAGAAATGTCCACTGCAAAAACACAAAATCTTGCCGAGTATTTTTGTCTAGTTTCCAGTTAAAATAGACAAAAAATTCGCTTTTATTGTAAATTTAAATAATTTACACTTTAAATAATTTAAAGTGTAAATTATTTATTTACACTTTAAATAATAAAAACTAACAAGTAAACTTTCGCAAACATATATGAGGCTGTTCTAAGCAAATAATTTCTTAATATTGATGAAAACTTCCAACTTCCACTGAGATTATTTCACTTCCAACATAGAGAAAATGTCTTGTTATAAGAGGAATAATTGGCCTGAGGAACTAGTGCTTCTTCATCAAGATTAAGGAATTATTTACTTAAAATTATTGCTAAGACCGTCAGAAGTTACTTTCAAGTTAGTTTTGTCTTATTTCAAGTGTACTAAGAAATCTGCACTAGAAACTAGTCCAGAAATACTTGGTAGGATTTTGTTTTTTTTTGCAGCGGAGTTGAAATATTGTGAGCGCTAAAGTAGCAGTGCTGTTTAATGACAGCTTGTGTGGCATAACATTTGCTGGCTCCTGCTCAGAGAATCCATTTTTCAAACATGACTATATCCTCGCTGTGCAAACTGAAAGCCCCCACTGGCCACAATACACTGAGTAAAGAGCATTTGCAGCAGACCTGTGGCGACACTTCCAAATCCTCTGGCCCCGGAGTCTTATGGAGGGTTCATAAAAACTGTTGGACGGAGTTGCAGATGATTTGTAAACTGCAAACTTCTTCATACTCGACCCAACTACAGGCTTGGGAAATAAGGGAAAGCAAATAAAATTGATGCATATAGTCATATCAGTTTGAAAGGATAATTTGTTCTTTACCATTTTCTAAAAACTTTCACGTGTAAAAGAACTCAACAGATTCCACAATGTCAATAACAGCAGCAAGAAAGGTCGCGCTCTCTGTTCGTTGACGGTTAGCATGCTGAGTTAAAGTACCAGCACGTAGTTTAGCAATTACAAAAGTTGCGTTGTATCATCATTGGTTAAATCTTCATGAAAAAGCAAAATATTTAGCAGATTCTTTCATTACTGGGATTAGGCATTAAATTGTTATCACTTTTCTTCTTAAGTAACAAAGCTCTTTGGCATGGAAAGAAAACAGGGCACTGCAGGTAGAGTCCGCATAACGTAACTTTTACAATCTGCAACCAGTTTAACTTTTGAAACGTTTTTGTTTTCGATATTTTTTGCCTCTATAGACTATTCCCTGTAGTTTCATAATGTACAAGTCACCCAGAGGATGTTTACAAAAGAACGACAAAGTTTGTCTCGTGCTGCTCTCGCTAAAGTTTGCAAACACAGTTTGCTTTAAGAAAACTTAAACTTTTTAAAATTCTTTTTTTTTTTCTTCCTTCTTTTTTCAGGGCAGCTTGTTTTGGTCCCACTAGATCTCAGAGTGGAACATTTCTTTCAGTGAGATTTCAGTGGGGATCCTGTAATCCTGTCAGACTAGATTAACCTGACGGAACCAAGCACTTTTACTTTTACCTTCTCTCACATCTACCAGATGCCACTCTTTGTTGCCTTCACATACTTATACAATGATTTTGATAAAGAGGCTGTGAAGGCTGTGCTAACAAACTCATTATTCTTTTTTTTTAATCTTAATTATTCTTTTATTTGGGTTTGCAGGGTCAGAATTTGTATTTCTGAGCTCCCTCGAGTGAACAAAAGTCTCGTTTCCATGAGACATTCCTCCTCTCGATGATGCACTGACACGTCTACAGCTTCATAAATACCTGTACTACCGTTGTCACGATTCTGCTGACTGCTCACTGTAAATACAAATGTGGATATGGAGAGAAATGTGAAGCAGTGAATAAAGACATCAGTTTTGACACAAGCTTGCAGGATGGAGGGAAAACACTGGAAACGTTGTCAGTCAGTCTGTGTCTGGTGAGTTTTATAAATTTAAGTATTGGAAGTGGAGTGAAACTTACTAAAACTGGAAATCTTTAATAAATTAAACAGGATATTTGAAAGTCAGATGCAGGACTTATTAAGACCAGCATAGTAAGAAATGTTGTTGTACTCCGTAGTTTGATACTTTTGTATAAAACATGGTCTAAGAATAGAGCCTTGTGGAACTCCATGTGAGGTTTTTGGGCACTTGGGTCAGTAACTGCTAAATGAAGCAAAGTGATCCTGATCATTCAAGTCTTTCTTAATGAAAAAGCAATAAAACTGTTGATAAACTTCCTTTTTTATGATTTTTGGCACATTCACATCACATATATGGGTTTTGGAGAATTTAGTGAAATATTAATCCAGTGTGAAGAAGTGCTAAAGTGAATCTCAATCAGAAGTTAGGTGAGAAAACAGAGACTTTTATTGCCCCTATCATTAATTACAGACTTAATTACACTAAAGCTATAAAATGACTGTTTAATATCACAATCAGACTTCTTATTAGTTGACTGAGCAATAAATATTTTTATGCTTTGTTGCCTTCCAAATTTATTGAGATGCTACCATGCTGTTTGGAAAAAAAAAAAAAAAAGATTAAATCCAGTCCTGACTCTACTGAACAACAACTTCTAACACTGGTTTGCTGGTTGAATACTGAAGCCACATGGCATGAGATCAACCGTGTCTTGCTCAAAGACAAGAGCTGAAACCAACCTATTGATTGTAGGGCTGAATGTTCCAGTGGGAGGTGGAATGAGTTATTTTTGTCTCCATGTGGCAGGGACTGAAACGGAGGAGGAAAGGAGGAAACAATACCTCGGAACAGCAGGAGATTCAGGTGCCAAGCACAGCAGAGTAACACCTCACCAAGCAACCAAGCAGGGTGCAACGCGTCTGTTTATGCCCTGTGTATGCATGTGCTGTGCCTGAGTCAAGTAGGGAATCAAATGTAGACGGAGAGTGACAAAGACGGCCGGAAAGGTGCTTGGAGTCGATGAAGTGTCCGCTCTCTGGTGGCTTTGAGAGGCGTGGGTGTAATAGATTAAGCTAGTGTCTCGGGGCTCATCCCAGGGCTAACCCTGTCCTATTAAGAGTGGCAGCGCAAGTCTTTTGCAGTCACTCTACTCCACTGCAGTGTGGACAGAGCTGCTGGCGAACCACTCAAATGGCACTCCACTGTTGGGAGCAACCGAGAGGATAGAGATGCTCGGAGGCAGCCAAGAACACAAACCGATGTGACTGATGGCAGCACAATAAAGTGAGCATCTCTTCTCCACAGTGTTAAGACCCCCCGGTATTCAGAGGGACATGAAATGGCTCTCTGGGGCATGTAAGCTTTGCTTTGTGAAAGAGGAGCTGTTTTTCGTTCGTCCGCCGATGGCAAAATATCGTTCAGTGGTCTTAAGTATTCTGCAATGTTCAGGTGAAATTATCAGTCACTGACCCCATGACATCATACAGCGCCTTGAAAAAGACACTCAGACCACTTGGGTTTTTCCACATTTTGCTATATTACAATCACATTTCAAAACATTCTTTTTTTCTTTATTTTATGAGACAAACACCCAAAGCACACTGCAAAAGCACAAAATCTAACCAAGAATGTTGGTCTAGTTTCAAGTACAAATATCTTAATATACTTGGAATAAGACAAAATAACTTAGAAGTAAGCAAGATTGTTTAAAGTCAATCATTTCTGATGAAAAAGCACTTGTTCCGTTGACATCTTTTATAATATTTTATAACAAGACATAAAAGATCTTGTTGTAGGTGAATTAATCTGTCAGTAGAACTTGTACTTTTTCATCAATTGAAGAAATTAATGTAAAACAAGCTCCTAGATCTTTCTGAAAGTCAGCACACTTAAAAAAAGACAAAACTAAGATACTTGTACTAGAAATTAGGCAAAAATACATGGTTAGATTTTGTGTTTTTTTTAAGTGATTGTACATGTAAGTTGGATTGAAATGAAGGCAGAATTTTCAAATTTTTTTACTAATAAAAATGTGTTGGATATCTATATTTAGTCACATTTACTCTGGACGTAATTCCAATGCAACAAACTGCCTTCACAATTTAACAAGTTACAAAATAAATCTCCACATGTGTGTAATTTACTAAGAGCATAAATCCAGCTGCTCTATGAAGGTCTCAGCGGTTTGATATGCAACATTTATGAATGAACATTATGACGAAGATCCAATAAAAGAGTGAAAAAGTTAGTTAGATCAGAGGACACAACATTTAGCAATCAAACACATCCACACATCACAACTAACACACACTCTGTGGTGAAATACGGTGGTGGCAGCATCATTTTTGTTTTGAAGCAGCAGTTCATCCTGTAAACATCATCGTTTTGAGCGTGATCAGCTTAGAGTAGCCAAAATGAAAAGCAGTGAGGAGTGTCGATGTTGAATGTGGGATCAAAGAGCTTGAAATTTGGAGAAAATGAAACACCCCAACATCGCCTTTAATGCTGCCGTTTGGAGTTATATTTTGGCTCCTGCAGCTGCAATTAGAAGTCTGTGATATTTTTGGCGTGTTTGAATTTGCTTTGAGTTGCTCTCAGCGGATAAATCAAGGGAGGGGGCGTTAATGATTCATAAGTGGTATTGTAAATATATAATACTCTGGTTAAATAGATTTAAGGTCGCGCAGTCTATCATAGATTAAACATAATTCTGGAGCTTTTTCCAAGCCATTTAATCTCCAGCCTCTTAGAGTAATGTCTTTGCTAATGATGACAGAAAGCCGTCCTGGTAAGTCAGGTGAGAAATGTTTACACGCCTCTCTTTGGCGTGAATGTCATATTAGTTCTGAGGTTCAAATTTGTTTATATGGGCCGTTCAGTTCGTGTGACACGGATAATAACTTATATTTATTTCCATCTTGTTGCCATTTGTTTCTGGAGGGGAAGGAAGTTGGTCATGTGGTATTTGGTCATGTTACCGCTATGGTGTGTTTTTTTCAAAGGGAAGTAAAATACACATATAATATCAGTAAAGATCACATATTATCCGTAACAGTAATATTAATATCAGATGTTGATTTTGGCTCAGATTTTCATATCGGTGCCTCCTTATATGGCACCGATAGCACCAACTCTCATGGCGACCAACTATGAGAGTTAGTGTGTAGTTAGTGGTGCATATGAGAATGTTTTGTTGCAGAGCTCTGAGGGTTTTCTTCTTTGTTTTCTTGGAGCTCTCCATGGGAAACCTTCAGCTCAAGTGCTCTTGGATTTTGCAGAAATTTGGCAATGATCTGAAGTACATCAGCAATTCCACCTCTGAATGTTTCAAAACGAAGGATTTGGAGGGGCCTAATCAAACTCTGCATTTCCTCATGGGGCCATGTTGGTTTTATTTGCTTTTTCTGCCTTAAATAAAGAAAATTAGCATTTGAAAACTACAAATTGCATTTGCTCTGGTAAAAGTCTGACGGTCTGGAAAAAATTTAAAAAATTTGCTCTGGGTATTTTTTTCTTTTTTGTGTATGATGTATGTTTTTAGTTTTGACCTTGTCAACAATAAGTAATGTGCATCTAATTGTTGTTTTAAAAATCAATGCATGCTGTATGTCATATAATCATTCCACTCTGAGGTTCAAAGAAATCATTACAAGTGCAAATTAATATGGTGTTTATGCCGAGGATGAATCTCTGTAAACTTCTGACCGTATCTTAGGTTTGAGAAGATTATCGGATTCAGGAATTGTAATTCTAAACTGAGCACAGCACCAAAGTGAGAAGCCATTAATTATGCATTTCATTCTGGTTCTTCATTCCCTGAAATAAACAAGGAAAAAGCTGCAACCAAGATTTGAGAGAGCAAAGAGGGAGTAAAACTTGAGTTCTTGGACATTTATTCCAGGACGAACTGTCACTGTTTTGGCAGTCTGATGATGTAAGGACTTTTTTATTATGTTTGAAGTGTAATACTGTAGAGGTGAGAGCGTGATGCGTTGATTAGTCCCTTGTTCTAAATTAACTAAATCCCTCGGAACATGGCAGGTTCAATTGGAAGGGGGGGAAAAGCAGCTTCATTCAGTGGCACTTCCAGTGCAATGAAGGTGCACATTTACATATCAAAGGCTGCAGCACCATGTCTGGAATTTCAAGTGTGTTCTGTTGTGATGTTGAAGAGCAGCAGCACTGACATGAGAGGAACTTGCTCTGTCCTCCTTACAAATTCCACTGTTGATACACTTCCTTGTTATGTCCACAGTAACACATGAAAGGTGCAGAGGAGCCCAGGCTGTAATGAGAGGCTTCAAATGCTCAACTGAGCACGCAGAAGGTGCATGCATTTTGTTTAAAGATAACACACGTGTGGATCGGTGTTAACAGATATTCAAATGGTGCTGGATTGGGAGTGAATAAGTAGGTCATCTGCGAGGAATGGGGAAAACATGTTAAATCATTTCTGCAGTCTCTGAACAAATGGCCTTTTCCCCTCCTTCCATCATTCTTCCCTTCTTGGGAAATTTCCCCCATGGCCCAGCAGATCTGATTTGATTCCCTCTTAGTCAAGCGTTGACACATTAGCACGTCTTCTCATTAACTTAGACTTTGTCATTATCCCCTTCTGGTCCCATTTTATTCCAATTTAACAACAGATATACCAGACATACATGGACCATCATGCATCTCAGACACATTTAAAAGTCAGTGAGCCTCTTAGCATTAGCGTTTTGTTGCTAAAGCTGAGTATGTAAATCAGTCCAATGTGTTTGGAAGCTAATTATGCAGCCAGTGAACTGGATCATCTCCATCTTCCCACAATTGAAACCTTACTGTTTTGATCAAATCTACATGTGAAAAATATATAAACTAGGAATGTTGGAAGTCTACGTTAAACTTCCTGTTCATCAAAAAACATTTTAAAAACTCCAAGATTTAAAAAATTATAAGTTTGATTATGTTTGCCTTAATCAATATAATAAATTCAAAAATTTTATATGACAATCTTCTCTATTGTAGGTAAAAAGCCATTCATTGTTGTTCCACTTTTTAGATATTTTCTGATTAACCAAATTTTGGGGTTCAATTTCACTTCTTATGCTGAGGCCTTATTAATGCATAAATAAATCAGTTAAATAAAACCTGTCTGACAACATAAAGTAGGCAAAAAAAACAACTTTTTTTAGCTGTTCCAAAGTTAGTGCGTTTCGCAAAACTGCAAAGGAAACACTTTTTTGCTTCACACGAGTCATGCGATCAACAGTTACTGCTGGTGGAAACCACGAAGAAGACGACAGGAAGTGGTAGGAGGACGATGGTGCAGCATGTTTTTCATTGACTTACTACGTGGACAAACTTATTCATGTGGGATTTTAGTTGTTTCTTATTTATAGGAAACACAGCAATTGTGATTTTTCAACATTAATGCAATATCGACAAAGTTTCAGCTACATTTCTGTGATTCTGTAAAGAATAATGTGCCAAATTCCTCAGTTGACTAATTGTCAACGTTTAATGCCAACGGTTGCTGTGAAAGGAGAAACAAACCAGTCTAAAACTTGGGTGGTGATTACTTTCTCACATAAAGCCATGTTGGCTTGGATGATTCTCTGAAACATACTGTAAAGGTGACAAAAAAGCAAAAACAGAATAAATCTCTAATGGGGACAATGCTTTATTTTCAGCACTGTGTACACAAACAAATCTGTCAGCAGGAAGTTCAGAACACCAGCTGTGTTTGTTCGAATATTTTAACACCATAAAACACACCACAATATTGTCCTCTGGAAACTGGGCTTTACATGGAAATTAGAAGTTCATATTTCAGTCCTAACTGAGGTGATGTACCAGAGTTTCTGCATCTCCCTGATGAGAAACATGCTAATGAGGCCTGGTGTTCACCTCCTGCTGTCCACAGTCCCTTGCATCGCCCTACCTTCTCCATCCTCCCTCCACCTGCGCACAGATTTCAGCTGAGCTAGGCAGGATCATCCCCCAGCGTCCGTTTTGACTCAGCATGATCTATGTATGATGCGCTTGTAACACAAAAACCCAGAGTGCATTGTCATACACATTCCAGCCGTTGTAGCTTTACCATCTTTTCCAGGCTGTCTCGACGTAAGCTTTGCATAATGAGAGGAATTTGATTACATATTTGTGCATTTATTGCAGTCTGACTCACTCCTTTAGAACGGCGAGCTGCTTTTAGATGCAGACTTCCAGGAAATCAAATGAACCGGCTCTGTATGCTGAGATAATAACTGCTAAGCAGTCTTATCCTACTTCGTTGGTCTAACTTGATTGTCACGATCGGCATTTTACTGGAAAGCATGCTAAATTCAGTTTGTACACAGCGCTATTGCTTTGTCTCCTGTCTGTGTCGTCACTCCTTGGGAGACATTGAAGGGGACAGAGTGAATTTCCTCCTAAAGGATCTTTTCTCTGGGCCCTGCCAGTTGCATTTGGTGTGCAATCAAACCAATCGCAGCAGTTGATGGTCAGTGATTGCTTTCAGATTGGCTTGCCTTCACATAACTTTTTTTTTTTTTCTCCAGTCGTTTTATGACCCCCTGCTGTGAATGTGAGACGAGGTGGGACAGACAGAGGGTTAGAGATGGGCCTGTTATCACGGTGGAGTCACAGCTTCACAGCCTCGCTTCATTTCTCCTGATTGGCCTCTAATCAGATGGCTAATTCATGCACAGATAAGCAATCCCATTTATTCTGCATCACAAGGCGTACAGTAGCTTGCAAAGATATTCAAACCCCTTGAAAGTTTTCACTTTTTGAAACGTATCAGAGGGGCATCAGTATGAATGGAGGAGGAGTTCAAATTCATTTGGCAGTTCTGATTTTTACTGTTCAATTCTGAATTTTCTCTTGAATATTTTAGATATGCTTCACAAAAAATCCACAAATATGTGAATCCAGGAAAACTGAACCGCATATAGGAAAGGGGGGGATGCACTGTAGTTGCACTGGATTTTATTTGAAGGTATCAGCACACAAGCGGTTTAATAACTTTTTGGATTTTTATTTGGGAACCATTATTAAAACCCAGTTTTAATATTGATAATACTTCGACTGGCAAATTATTGAACATTTTTCCCATGTTTAAAGTGAAATAATCAGTTATATTTTTTAATCAATATTAAGGGATTGTTGACTGAAAACGAGCTTTTATATTTTACTGAAAAGTCGCTTGTAAGTTAGTTTTGTTTATTTCAAATGTACTAAGATATTTGCACTAAACACTAGATCAGAAATACTTGGTTAGATTTTGTGTTTTTGCAGTGCACATCTTCTCACCTTTACTCCATAGCATCTACTTCTGATTTTGAAGACATAAATAAATAAATATTTTTCTCAGTGTAGCATTTAGCAAATAGAAATTACTGTGATCATTCTAGCTGACCTAAAGCAAGAGAAGTTTGGTTTGATTTTGCTTCAGACTGAAAGAAAAAAAACTAAACGTTTTTTTGGTGTATGTAAACTTCTGGCTTCAACTCTGTGGTTGTAATGTGATAAAATCAATTTGAGGAGAGCGCTGCACCTTCTTCTCCATCTCCGTCTAACAGTTGCTGTCTCTTTTCATACTCACATTTCGCAACACCATTACCAGTTGTTTTCACTCGCTGTCTTCCGAAACAAGAGAAGCCTGAGTCCTGGGGCAGGGAGATAGCATTGCTGCCATGGCGGACATGTTAGTCAATTTGAAGTACACCGAAAGGGAATGTCTCTCATGTGACTCCGGGGCAGCAGAGCATGACCAGCTGCTAGCTCGCCCAAGTATGGTCGGTCACACATGACGGGGCAGCAGACAGGCAGAGGCATGAACGCGGGTTTCATTGCTGTCAGATGTTAGCACCTCAGCTGCAGACATATTGTGGAGGCAAATTCCTTCCCCCCAGCTTTTGACTAATTGACCCTGAGTCGACGTGTCAGAAGCCTGAGGAGAAACAAGATATGAACTCGGTTTGGAGGCTTCTGAAAGTAAGGTGAAGAGTTGCTCAACCAAGTAACAGCAGCTTGACTTTTTATCGCTCCGAGAATGGAAATCTGACGTTTAACGTTTTAGGTTGATGATAGATTGGTTGAAGATGAATGAATACTACGTTCAACCTTTTTACAGCAATCTGATTTGCAAGTCTATTAGGGTATGCCTCCTCCTTTGACTTTATGCATCTAGAAATAGCTCAAGCTCAGCCAGGTTGGATGGAAATCATCATTAAACATTACACAGCAAAAACAAAACATTTTTCATCTAGTTTCTAGTACAGATATCTTAGTGCACTTGAAATAAGAAAAAATTAACCTACAAGCAACTTTTAAGCGAGAGATATAGGATCTTGTTTCACGTCAGTAAGTATTGTTGAAAAAGTATTTCACTTACAATAAGATATTATTTCCCCTGTTATAAAGTGAAATAATCTGCTGGTGGAACTAGTATTTGTTCATCAGTATTAATGATTTATTGACTTAAAACAATCTCCTGTATATTTCTAGAAAGTGCTGTGCCTCGTTTCATGGTATAGTTTTTGAGTCTTGCTACATATTCCCAATTGGATTTAGGTTTGCACTTTGACTGGTCCACTCCTTCAGATAAAAATGCTTGGATCTTTCTCATCCCATTGTAGCTTTGGGTACATTTAGCATCACCTACATTCCTAAAGCCTTTTGTCGCCTCTTCTAGGTTTTCTCCTATAACTGCCTTGTGTTTTTCACCATCTGTCTTCCCATTATTTTTAACCAGCTTCCCTGTCAGTGTGGAAGAAAAGCAGCCAATGTCGCTACAGCCATATTTCACAAGTGAGATGGTGTCTTCAGGGTGTTGTGCTGTATTAGTTTTGCATTTGAGCAAAACAAAACTTCAATTTTGGTCTCATCCATCTTCTTCCACATGTTTCCTGTGTCTTCAGCATTTTTGAATTAGGCTTATTGTCCAGCGCCTCTCACCCAATGACCGCTGGTTCTGTGTAACTTTCCTTATCTGCCTTTCAGCTTAAATCAAGGGTATCAAACTCATTTTCATTTTACGCCATGTCAAGATTACAAATGTTCCTAAAGGGCCGGTTGTCGCAGAATATATTTATATAACTATGTATTTAAAATAATAACAAATAGCTGTCTGTGCATTCTTGAAATTACATATTGTACATGTTTTCACAATTATGTCATTTAGCAGTACACAGATAAAAACTGTATCGATTTGATTAGTAAAATAATATTTAAGCCCATAACTTATCTTGAAGGGCCACATAAAAGTTATGTTGGATCAGATTTGGCCCCTGGGCCTTGAGTTTGCTATGTGGTTTAGGCGAATATATGTGTTTTTGTAGGTTTGCAGTTGTGCCACAATGTCTGTTTTATATTGAGCTTGAACTGTAGAATAATTAGATCACTGGCCTTGATTTTTTAAGAGGTACTGGAATAAAGCTGTGAATAAAAATGTGACTTTTCACATTTTTGTTGCAAAAATTCACCATTTTTCTTTCCACTTCACATTTCTGCAAAACTTTGAGGTGGTTTATCACATAAGATTCTAATAAAATACATTAAAGTTTGTGGCCAAAATGTGAAAAAGATTAACTTTTGTGGATATCCTTGCAAATCATGGTTATCTTGCTTTTTAATGGTGTTAAAAGTTAACTGCAGTCAGAGCACAAACTGCAGTCAGTTAAGACTCAGAAGGACTTGCAGTACTACTTGAAGAGCTCTTAACTCTCAGCAAGTGAACGCCACATGGAGAGGAAATTAGAATACAAGTGCTGACACACTTCACATGATTTGAAATTAGGCTTTTAAATGTACTCTGTTGATGCAACTTGAACGGTTCTGTTTTCCGTCTTCCTCTCTGTTTGTAGCCGCTGGACTATGAGACCAAGAAGGCGTACACCTTCAAGGTGGAAGCCTCCAACGCTCATTTGGATCCACGGTTCCAGAGCTTTGGGGCTTTCAAAGACACAGCAACAGTGAAGATTAACGTGTTGGATGTGGATGAGCCCCCGGTGTTCAATAAGCCCTCCTATGTGATGGATGTGTACGAGGACACGCCTGCAGGCACCATCATCGGGGCGGTGACGGCACAGGATTTAGACGCCAGCAGCAGCCCAGTCAGGTAAAGTTAAAGCTTTCACAGTATTTAAGACAGGTTGATATCATTAATCATCTTCTTTATGTCAAAGTCCCAAAGAAAACCATTCAAAAAGTTCAAAGTTCACGTATCGAAGGTGCTGAAAGATTGGAAAAGACATAAGAATTCCAACTAAATGAAGCGATGCATTTGATGCTTTGAAGGTGCATTTGAAACTCATAATAAAAACTTTTAGTTGGTTGTAAAAGTCTCATGACTTGGACTGGAGTCATTAATATTATGACATTAGACATGACTTGAATAAGTGTTCAGATTTCTGACTTGCCTTGGAGTTTTACAGCATTGACTTGGGACTTGCACCTGTTTACTTGAAATCAAAAGTGAATAAATATCTAGTCAAGTTTCACACATTTAAGCAACAAGTTCAAAGCGCTTTGCATCATAAAAATTGCAGTTTGTTTTACATTTGACAAATGTAAAACAAACATTACATTTGTCAAACGTCATCAAAATCATTAAGCAAACAAATGTATCCATCAATGTTTCGCTTACTACTAATCGAAGGCAGCTTTAACAAGTAGGTTTTTAGCCTTAATTTAATGGAATTCAGTGTTTCAGCTCTTTTGCAGTTTTCTGGAAGTTTCTTCCAGATTTGTGGTGCATAGAAGTTGAATGCTGCTTCTTCGTGTTTGGTTTTGGTTATAAGGATGCAGAGCAGAACCAGAAGACCTGAGAGGTCTGGAAGGTTGATACAACAACAGCAGATCTTTAAACCGTTCAGTGATTTATAAACTAACGGTATTTTAAAGTCTACTCTCTGAGCTACAGGGAGCCAGTGGAAGGACTTTAGAACTGTAGTGATGTGCTCTATTGTCCTGGTTTTAGTCAGAACACCAGCAGCAGCGTTCTGAATCAGCTGCAGTTGAAAGATTGATTTTTTTAGGCATAGCTGTAAAGACACTGTTGTAGTAATCAGTACGACTAAAGATAAACACATGGATGAGTTTCTCTAGATCTTTCTGGAACATCAATCCTTTATTCCTGGAAATGTTCTTCAGGTGATAGAAGGCCAACTTTGGAACTGTCTTTATGTGACTCTGAAGGTTCAGGTCAGAGTTCATCACTACACCCAGATTTTGCACCGGATCTCTAGTTTCTAGCTGTAATAGCTGAAGCTGTGAAAGTTATGGCACATCCACACATTTTTCTGTTCAAAGTATCTGTTCAGTGCTTTGATGGGTTCAGAGTCCCCAGGTAAAATTGTATTGAAACTGTGTATTATCTGCGTACCTATGGTAACTAATCTTATTTCTTGTTGTAATATGAGGCAGTGGGAGGATAAAGACAAAATCATTGCAATGTGAAAGACTAGTAAAAGATTACCCTGGGTTCATCTTCTCGTTTTAATTTGTCATTAAAGTTTTAGCATTCTTTCCACATAGAGAAGTTAAAATTTCCACTTTCTTTAAAACTTATTCAGCCTTTAGAAGCTTCACAGGACCAAACCTCTTTTTCTATTCAGTGAGGATTAAAAACCAAAAGGGAGAACGACTGTGCCACTGCAGCCTGTGATTGAAGGTTTTAGATCTCTAATTCATTCATCAACGTCCGCAGTCTTCATTCATCAATGTCATCACGACTTTAATCGTGAAAGTTTTGTCAGCTTTACTCATCAGTTTGAGAACTAATCAATCTATGTAGAACATCTGACTCTGTCTTGTAAAACCCTGCTAGCGTCATCTTCTGGCAGGTCAGCAATTGTCGGTGACACGGTGTGACACGGAGGGAATATTCAAGCTTTGTAAGTGGTCTCATTATAAATGCTTGCACCTGCACACACAAAACAAGGTGTTTCAGCAAATAAGAGAGTGGATTACTGTGTTTGATCATTGGTTCAGAGAGTGGATATGTCTTTCACATGCAGATGAGGATTTTTTTCCCCCTTGAAACCTTAAGATATTTCTCTTACAAACTCCCCACATATCACTCCTTCCGAAACCTTCCATCAAGGCCAAAGCTCTGTTTTGAAATTTTTAGGAAAGTCTTGAAGTTTTGTGCTGAATTTCAATGAAAGCCTTAATTATCTATGATGTGGTTGAAGATGTTTAATAAAGTCTGGCCTGGTTCTTTCACTAAATCCAAATCAATAAAACAAACCAAAAAAAGTATTTGTCAAATTTTTTGCACAGCTGTAGAAAAAAATAAATGACTAATCAATCAACGTTAGAATGATCACTTGTGTAAATGCAGATGTTCTCTCAGCTTGCCTCTCTGCAGCACACTGCTTTGTATTAACACAATGCAACAATGGGAAGCTATCAGCAATGACCTTAGAGAAGCAATAAATAGAATTTCTCTCTTCAACTGTGATTGCCTCTCCCTTATTTCTGCAAACCGTCAACCAACAAATATCAATTTCAGCAGATTCTGTTTGCTGAAACTTACCATAAAAAAAATTAAGGAAAGCATTCGAAAACAAAATTCCTCATGGTCTGCGAGTGATTATTATTTTTTTATCTATCCCTCGGAAAGGACGGAGAAGTCGACAGAAGTGTTGGGAGGATGATTTGCACAAATGCTAAATTATTTCTTTTTGCGCACATTCACAATAGTCATGCAGCTGCGATAAAAAGATTTTAAACCAAGTAAAATGTATTATATGGTTAGCATTTAAAGTTGCATTTTCCATTAGTGATAAACATAATTGGCAAGGCTAAAATCAGAGTTTATTTTTATATTTTCTGGGGAATTTTGCAGAAGGAAGTCAACATTTCAAAATCCAACTTTACTGTTATCTACTGAAAATGTTGTGTATATTTTGTTTCTGCATTTTCGTTCAAATATTGTAGATTTGCTGAACAGAAAAATCAGAAAATAGGTTAATTTATGCTAATAATTTAGAGTTTTATTCCACAAAAACATTTGTGAACAGGGTAATCCTCGAATAACAAACTACAAATAGGTATCCACTTTACGCCAAACTGTGAAGGTTCTGATTTCATCCTTTATTTTTTTCTTTTTTTACAAAAAAAAGTATGAGACCTAATTTTTAACATAGCAAAATGTTTTTCCTCTTGAAGATAATCTATTTGGACACTGAACTCAGTTTTGTAGAACCAACACGCTTCATTAAACTCAAGTCACACTCTTTCCAAGTCATTCTCCATCAGTCTGTCTTTCTGCCTTCGTGAGCACTTATAGGACATCACTACCTCCTTTTTTTAAACCGTAAAACATTCATCACTTCTGGATAACAATAGCCCATCCATTGCGGAGACAAAAGAAAGAGTGATTTAAAAAATGTATAAGGAACCCTCTTTTATTACTCTACTCACCACTTTTACAGTGTTAAATTGCTTCAGGGTGATGGGTACTTGGTCTTAAATGGCTGAAAAAGAGGAAATACCTGTTGCATGATGAGCAGTTGTTTTACTATTAATATTTCATGGCGAGGAAAACAATAGAACAGCGGAAGCGGAGATTTGTTCAACAAGAAAAAGCTAATGCCCTCTGCTCTGTGGATCTCCACTTTGTCTCCGGTCTTTAAATATTCATCAGTAGCACAGATGACATTGTTATTTTCTGCGTTCTTCAGAGAGCAGCCTTGCATTGTGGGCTTCTAAACAATAGGACTCCATATGCCCTGTCATGCATAGGGAATCATGCTTTTAGACTTCAAACCAAACCCATTCGGCTACTTAGCACTAGAAGTTTTTCTCCAGCTCGGAATGCAGAGTTGCATTGTTGGGTTATTCTTATAAAAGATTAGGTTTTATACTGTCAAATTGTGATAGTAATTCTACGAATTACAATACACCAACACTCCAGTCTGTAAGGATGTTTTCACACCTGATAATCCAGCAGATTCTGTTGGATTGGGAACCAAAACTGCAACATTTGTCACACTTTCAGGTATTGCAGTTCACTTTCACACTCTACTGTGTCAAACAAACTAAACTCTTTTAAGAGTTTAGTTTGGCGTTAAAAAAAGTTTAGCGCCTTTGATGATGCTCCACCAAAAACTAATGAAGAGAACAATGTATAAACCTTTGAAGAAGACCCTGAATGCAAATGCAGAGCGGCGCCAGATTTTAGTGGTTGTAGGATTTCTCTTTTGTTTTTGGTAAAAGACCACAAACCATTTCTCCTGCTGCCGGTAAACTCTCATGCTTGCCATGATTGTATTTACCCAGAATGGACTTCGCTTCCTGCTTTTGGAGCCCTTGGTGGTCCGTTTCAATCTGTTCACTTCAATCGAACAGAGACCGAGGTTTGAAGGCGGGCCAGAGTTCGGATCAGAGTTTGATTGCACATTGACACCTCCCCAAACGAATTGGACTTTCAATACAAACAAACTAGAGTTTAATTAAAGCAGACTAGACAGGAATGGTCTGAATGCACCATAAAACATCACCTGTAAACTCCAACGCTCAGTGAGCGTGGAAAACATACAAAAGCACAACTCTTCTTTGCTGAAATGACGTCCTGCATTTGGTTTGATGCTCATATAGAGGGAAGGAACTTTACTGCTCTTCAAAGCCAGAGATAAGAGTAATTAATTTTCATATCTACAGCTGTCACTGCCATGGACTCAGAGCTAAGCAGACCCTTCAGATCTGCGATTTCTTTTTTTTACAGCTGTTTATCAGTTCTGCTGAATTAACTCAGATCAGCTACAACAAAAATAATTCCTTTAATGTTTTCCACCCAACAGGGATACTGTATTTTATTCCATCTAGTTTGTCTTTCATTTTAGGACATGGTGAGTTGTTATTATGACATGGTGCAAACCAAATAAAACGTATGTATTATTCAGTAATGCCTTCTGAAATAAAAAAGAGAAAAGAACCTCTGTGCCTTGAGGAAAAATTATAAAGCATTGATCTTTTGAACTCTTGATGGGAGTTTGGCTGCAGTTTTCATCAAAGAGACTCTCGCTAAACTGGTTGGACACATTCATGTTCACTTCAAGGCTGCAGGCAACGCAGAGAGACACGACACGGACAAATCAAACCTGAAACACTCATGAAGTCGTTTAGTTATGTTTCTCATTACTGTAAAACATCAAATGAGGGTGAATGGATATTTCTCTTAATGATATATAACTCTATAGCCATTCATATTATTTTCTATTAGGATGAAAAATCTCACAACAGAAAAGAAAAAAAATCAGATTATGGTGCCAAAGAGGCTAGTCCAGTTCAGGCTCAGCCTCACGAGAAATTACCAACCTGTTTTGTGGAAGTGCCTATGGGCAAGGCTTCAAATTCCCACCCTGTGAACTCTTTGTAAAGGGGAATAAAATATGACTTTCCCCTAATGGAATTCCATAGACGATTGTATGATTATTAATGAAAAAATGCAGTTTTTAACATCAAATAGCATAAAGTGATGAATGAGGCTGTCACTGGCCGGTGCTTTGGTTTCTGATCTCTTTTTTTTTTTTTTTTCTTTCCTTGAACTCCATAGTTTGCATTCAGAGAAGCCAACTAACACCAAAGACTCACTCCACACAGAGAAGCATCCCTGCTCGTTTTGGACACCAGTCCCAGACTTCTCCATGCTTTTGTTTTTCATCGGCAGAGGAAGAGATTGATACGCTTTCAACAGTCCCTAAAATGAATTTATGTTCCCAAGAAAAACATTAGCTCAGCATGGCCAAACGTGTGCTCCATTACTCGATTGGGATGCATGTGCAGTCCTCAGCACATTTGGTGGAAATGACCGTTCAGAATGAGTGATGAAGACTACTCCAACATCTCATTACACCCAACTCATATGAATACAGCGGGGGAAATAAGTACTGAACACGCCAATGTTTTTTCTCAGTAAATATATATCTGATGGCGCCATTGACATGAAATCCACACTGGCTGCTGGTAACGGTCCAAGTCATCCACAAACAAACAGGCATGAAAACAAATATGTCCACAGACTAAGAAACACATAGTTATTGAATCTTTTGTTTAGGCTATTAGATTGCATCTGGATTCTTATTGGATTATCGCTCAAAACAAAAAAATGAAGGGAAAAAGTTTGTTTAAACTTGCCGAAAATGTATTCAAAATGCAAAATAAAATCACATGCACATAGAAACTCTCAGTTTTCATTGCACTTAAAAATAAGATCAGGTGATCAGAAAGATAAAGACAGGAAATCAACACAAAGAAACAGAAGTAAACACAGGATATGACAAACATATTCTTCCACACAAATTCTATTCAGATCTAGGAGTTCCTGGGATCCTTTCTACACCCTCTGAAATTCAGATGTACTGTATTTTCCGGACTATAGAGTGCACCTGATTATAAGCCGCACCCAGCGCATTCTTAAAGGAAAACCCATTTTGTACATACATAAGCCGCACCTGTCTATAAGCCGCATGTGCCTACATACAGACGGTACACAGAAAGAGTTTTCAAAGTTTTAGTAATGTACCTTAGCTTTTTTTTTCCAAACAGTGCCTGTGACGCGGCAGTAACACAGCACTAACAGAGCTGGTTAAAAAAACATACCGACAAAAGAGACGTGGCAGTAACACAGCAGCAATACGGTAGTAACACAGCACTAACAGGGCTGG
>CAEGAG010167483.1:0-36750 GCA_903067065.1 Brachyrhaphis terrabensis | reverse complement strand
TCTCTTGATGAGCTTCAAGAGGTAGTCACCTGAAATGGTTTTCACTTCACAGGTGTGCCCTGTCAGGTTTTTCTACAATTTTCATAGTCATGAAAATAAAGAAAACCATTTGAATGACCAGGTGTGTCCAAACTTTTGGTCTGTACTGTATTTCTTATGATTTTTTTTTTTTTTTTGCATCTTTCATCATTGCAATGTGCAATTTATTTTAACAAAAATGTTTCTTTTTTTCCCAAAATGTGATGTTTCATTGCAACATTTGGGCTGATATTGATAACCGATATTTACTGATGTGTACATCTCCCTACACTTTTGATCAAACCACCTACATTACTTCTGTGTCTCAACTGATCACCCCAAGAGTCCTATGTTGCTTCACCGTCACTTGACTGAACAAATACCACTTGGCCAACTCTCTCCCCTACTGAAACACATGCACAAACTGCAACAAAATGAAAATAAACATCAGTTCATATCATATTGACCCCATTTTACTTATCGGACCGATACCGATAGGTTAAAAAATGACTAACATAAGTCAACACTGATGTTGATGCCGATATATTGTGCATCCCTAATAATAATGTATTGTAAATTTACCAATTTCCACATGTGGGAAGCAAAAACTAAATACTGAATTATTTTTTTTATCAGCTCCATTTGGGTTGGACAACAGAACCTGACAATATGAAGCAGGCAAAAATATTCAATAAACCAACACATCATGGCCCAAACTGAAGAAATCTAAGAACAGATGACAAAGAAATGACTGACATGTTTCATCCTGAAAATTTTTACAAAGTGGTTTCTAAGGTGAGGGGACTCCAGTGAATCAGAGTGAGAGCATTATCTACAAATAGCGAGAACATGGAGTGGCAAACCAACCAAAATTACACCAGAGCATATCAACAACTCTTTCAGGAGATCACAAAAAGGAGAACATCTAAAGCACTGAAGGCCCGATGCGCAGAATTCAACAAAGAGAAGCAGACTGAGCAAAAATTAGATATATGGAACAGATCTGGGGCAAAAAACACAACTTATTAAAAAGAACATATAGGCCCTAGTCATATTTGCCCCAGCACTTCTTGATGATCCCTCAAAAAATTGGGGAAAACATTCTGAGCACTAACTAGACAAAAGTTGGCTTTTTCGAAGGAGCGCCGTCCCTAAAACTAAAGAAGCATTTCAGAAAAGTAATAACATATAGATATGATCTCAAATCAACTCCACTCTGAGACTGGGTTCAACCCCCCGCCCCCACAAAATTAAGGTTCTGGGTTGGCCTAGTCAAAGTCCAGCCATAAAATGAGGGTTAGAATCAACTTAAACAGGCCATTCATGCAAAAAAAAAAAAAAAAGTGCGATAAAATTCCTCGCCCTGTGATGTAGGAGTTAGGATATCTTTTTCCCTCCACAATGTATTATCAATAGTAGCTACAATAACATAACAGGATTCATTGAAACTGGTAAAAGGGTTACTTTTTTTTTTTTTTTGCGTTATCTAAACACAACACTATAAATGTGTATAACCAGTACTGAACGAGCAGGCTATAAAAAATAAGCACAAACATTTACCTGGAATGTTTCAGACAGCTGAGAATCTCTGGCAGAAACGCTTTTTTTTACTCCGCTAACCGGTTGAGGATCAGGCTTTTCCGAGGCATTTATATGCAACACACGCGTAGAGGACGCTGTGCTCTGATTATTATTCAAAAGGGATTTATTAATAAAGATGGTTGGCTGTCATTTGTGCCTTGGTACCAACGAGCTCCCAACCCAAAACGGTGTAACAGGCTAAGCCAGGACCTTAAAAGGACCATTCAGCGGGGAAGGGGGACGAAGTCCATTACTTCATAACATGCTAGCTAGCAACAGTATGAGTTAGCATAAAGGGAAAAGATGCGGTTAAACGCGTCGGAAATGACCACCTGTGAGCTTCAGCGTTAATGTGGAATAAATAACAGGTTGAGCTCTGAGGCCTTTATTGGTGAACTGTTTTAGGAGGTGAAAGCAAACGTTAAGTTTGACGCTGATTCAAAGCGCAGCGGCTCATCCAGAGTCCCACCCTGTAGTTTAGTAGTAAAAGTCTGCTAGCTCACGTTACTCACCCAATTAATGTCACTGAAGCATCCAAGGACGGCCGAAGCGAGATTAACTGTGAAGCTAAGCTAAAAAATGGCTATCTCTGCTAGTCGGCATGTTACGTCTGTTAAATCTGATCTGGATTGAGGTTTAAAAAGGTGAAAATGTCAAAGAAACCCCTGTGCGATAGAGCTACTCCTCCCCCCATTTAGCCATCCAGGGTCTTCTCGGGCGCTGTTAGCAGCTCCAGTTGAACGCCGCTGGCTCCATCTCAGGGAGAGATACCGGGATAAATCCTCAGATGCATCATCATCACCATCAACTCGGCTCAGCTAGCTCCTGAGCTCCCAGCACACAGTCCGAGGGGAGAGGCTGCTGAGGCGGGCCTGGGCTCAACGTTGCTCCTTAGATAACCGCAACGCAAGCTGTACATGTGCGCATCTAACAGGGGGAGCAGCGATTTTTTTTTTCTTTTCTAGGCTGGAGGGGACCCGTTATCTTTCTCCAGATCCCGAATCACACCGCGGCAATGTACACAAAGGAAGAACGGTACACAACCGGAGACGGCTAAAGTCCACCTTCAAAATAAGAGGACCAAGGAGCGAGTTGGCGATTCTGTAGATCGGGAACATGTAACATGAGGAAAAAGTTCAAACGGAATCAAAATAATACTTTTTGGCCTTCATGAAAACAACTGTGTGTAAAAATGTAGCAACACACAAGATCTACAGTAAAAAATAGTGTTGCTGGAATAGAGATTCACCTTCCAGAAGGATAATAACCCTAAATATACAACTACAGATGCAATCAATCAGTTACTCAAATTTATTTACTGCTGCTCTCTGTTGGTCAAGCAAAATTTCAAGAAAAGACATTAATGTTTATGGTAATAATGTGAAAGAAGTTCACTGTGCAACCCAACTGAATCCAAATTAACTTGGTTTAATCATATTTATATCACTACAGTTAAATTCAGCACACTAAGATTCTGTACAACATTAAATAACAGCATTATTCCCCTTTTAACAAAAAATAAAATAAAAAACGTCCAGTACACCTAGACTTAAGATAAACCCTCAGTGATTGAACTGACAGAAAAGAGACCAAAATCAGATTAAAAAAAAAAAATACAGTAAATTTTAAAAACAATACATCTAAGTAAAAATATATAAAATATTTGTTTTTGCTTTCCAATTGATTTACATGTTTTTGTTCATAAAAATGGGTCAAATGTATATATATTTTTTAGTAAATAGAGAAAAATTTCTTCACATACCCAAAATAGTGTTCAAATTTTTATTTAATTTTTGCCCTGAAATTTATTGTAAATTGAAATTTTAATAACAGCTTCTAATAATCATAAAATAACTTCCAAATAAAACTCTTCCCTAAATTAAGAAATAGTTTGTAATTTTTGATGCAATCTAAACGAACCTTGGAAGAAATAAATCAATTTATCATAAAAAAAACTAATGTACTATCAGAACATTACAACACTGAGGAGAAAATGTTTTAAAAAATATTACAGTAACACATCCTGGAATTATAAGCATGCTTGTAATTCCTACCAGAGGTTTATCAAGGTTTCTGTCAAACTAAACTGTAAATACTATTTGGTAAAACGACTTTTCACTGTTCAACTACAACCTAAAATTGTACTTTAATTGTGAAAAATCTGACCGGAAGTAAAATTTTTATTCAGGGTGACTTCATGTTGATGTTTGTTTGACGCTAGTCTTTGACTGCGCAGACTCCCTGCTGTCAAAAATTGATGGCTTGACTTCATATGTATATCTATACATAAATAAGAAAATAAAGAAAAATTGGATCTTCCGATTCTGAACTGAAATTTGTCAATCCCTAAATAACTCCGACTCAAAGTATTAATATAAGTTAATCATATCAATTACGTTAATGCAGTATATATCTATATATATGGCATAAACGTCACTCTCTAAAATGTATTTCACGTGCCTCACCAACTGGAAATATTCTGCAATGATCATATTGTGCCACCTGGTGGTTTTGCCCAGTATTACGTAATGTGGAAAAGATTAAACCAAAGATGTTTTAACACATTATTTTGACACAATTAATCCTAATAAATTTAACATCAAGTCCTTAGCATCTTTTGAGTCCAAAAACTGCTACTTTATAAATGCTTAAATAATTCAAATAAAAGTATTTTAATCACCGGAGTAAAAAACAAACAAACAAACAAAACAAAAACACATTTATTTTCTACAAGACAAAAAAAGTGAACAAGCTTAAATTGTAAAAAACCAAACAAAAAACAGAAAAACAAAGCAATTGACTAAAAGCGAATGTATGAGCTCCTCTGTGGGGCAGGCTGCGTTCCACTCTGCTGCAACTGGTGGCGGAGCTGCTGGGAGTAGGGGTCCTCCAGGGACTTGACGGATACCATCGTCTTCGGTCCCGTCTTCCACTCGATGCCGCTCTCGTCCACCACAGACGCCTCCACAGTGACCACGTGGGTGCCCAGGATGGAGAAGTTTAGCAGGAACTGGGTGCTGAAGTAGTCGTTGTGAGGTTCTACTCGCTGCTCGATCTCATTTGTTTTACTGTCAAGAGGTATCTGAAATAAAAAGAATCAGGGTGATGATAAAAGAATTAGTCAAAACAGTTAAACCTGTTAAATAATAGCATAATTAATTGTAGAAAGTAGATTGGTTAGGCGGGGAAAAAAACATCATACTTTGTAGTCAGGCCCTGTCTTGCTCTGCAGAACTGATGTGACATTGAGGCAAACAGACTGGATCTTCCTGAAGAGTCCTGGTGTGGAGCCATGTTGCACCACTCCCTCCACCTTCAGAGTCAGCTGCTGACTGTTCTGAACTGGGATTGGCTCACTTGGAGTTCGTGGTGACGGAGAGAGAGCAAGCTGGAAAATGCAAAACATAAGAAATAACCTATTTTTAAGCTATGAAGACAAGAAAAACTGCTGTTGTTTTTTTACATTGTTTTCTGACAGACTTAGAAAGGTTTAAGTTTCAGTGCAAGTTGCTGTTTCTTGGAAATCATTGCTCTTACAAAACAACAAAACTACAATCCTTACCTAAAACCAAGATAGAAATTTAACTTGTTTAAGTTAAATTAAACAAATTCTAGCCCCATATTGATGGTAACTGGAGAATACCTGCATAATGTACACCAACCTTTGGAAGGCTTTGAAACAAAATAACTACAGTATTTTACAGACTGTAAGTCGCATAGGTCAACGAGTCATAAAAAGAAGAACAAAAAAAAACATACATCGCTCTGGACTTTAAGTCAAAGGAAAAGCCAAACTGATTAAAAAATAAAAATAAATAAATCATAGTCTGGAAAATACGGTAATCAGGAATAAGTCCAGAGTTTTTTTTAGGGACTTCTGTTTGGTGTGACACAACCATCACCTTCCTAAACTTAACACATTAAATATTATACAATGACTACCTTTAGAAGCTTTACTTGCTAACATGGATTTTTTTGTTCTTCTCTTTGGTCTTTTCATATAGTAACCTTGGCTCAACAGTTAATTATATAGTTAGATTTTTATCAACTGGTTTTACATGATCAACTTCATCCTACTTTGCTAAAAGTTTAATTGATTTGGAGTGTGTGGATTGACCGTATTTATTTCACTCAAATCTAGACAGAATCGAGCTAAATAAATCCATCATCATTATAAAAAGAAGCTAATTAAAGTGACTTCCAATGAAATTTGCTGTGCCATTTATTTATATGCAAAAGTATTATCAATCCTCATTTATTATTCAAAACAAGTTTTTTTGTTTTTTTTAGCAAACATTTGAATCATGTGGAATCTTTATTTGCAAACAAACACCAAGTCATTGTGTTGTTGTTGGTTTCAGTACTTTTGACTGTAAAGCAATTACCTTGATGCTGGTTGACTGGAGCTTTTGGAAGAAGTATCTTTGGAAAGACAGCGGCACCTTCAGCAAGGCTATGACAGCATCACAGAGGCAGTTGGTATGCTGGAAAACAAACACAATTCACTCAAACGTTCAGAGTTTTTAGTCCTTTAAGCTATTTTTAAAAGACTATATACAAATCCACCTTCCAAAGTATTTTTGGAAGATTTTTCTTTTCATAAACTCCCAATTGCACTACAGCAAATCACAAGCACATTTGAGTCGGGTAAATGTCTTGAATCTTGCAGTAAAACTGCAAATTTCTTTGAAACTCTGTGATCATAGATGTAGTCTCACCAGGTGTGAAACAGGAGGGTGTTTCTTGGAGAGTCCCTCTACCTCAACGAGCACATGGTTAAACACAGACATCATCCGTCGCTCATATTCGCTTTCGGTCTGAACAGGCCCCGATGTGCCGTGCTCCTGAAAACTAAATCACACCGACAACGTGGGAATGTTAAAAATGTGAGCCACATATTGGTTTTTATACGGTCAGCTGCTAAAAGCTGCTGTTGCTTGCATCTACAGTTTTACAATTTGTGCTTTTACTACAACTTCAACATATACGACTTCAACAACAGATAAAAAAAAAAACAAGGTGTAAAAGTTATATATTTTATTTGTTGGTCTTCTCTAATCCATAAGAACCTTCTATACCAAAACAAACACTTTTGAAGCGCAATCAAAACTTAAGAAAAAGATGTCGCTTTTTGCCACCAAAGAAAACATTTGGCAGAGTCGATAAAGGGCTTTGAAAGCCAACAGCATCACAGACTCCTGAGCATCATGGTGTAAGGCTTTTGTGCTGCCAGCAGTACAAGTGCCGTTACACAAAGTGGATGGAATAATGAAGACAAATGACTACCTGCAAATCCTTCAACGTCAGCTCAAATCTGCAGATATACAAATAATACAGGGTAGGACTGGGTGTTCCAACAGGAAACTGATCCCGACAATGATCTGGTGATTAACATCCAGGAAACGTCTCTACATCGACTAATCTGGAAATTTATGAGTAAGAGTAATTTATCAGTAAGAACTTCAGTCAAAATTATGTTCAAATTAATATGAATTACATGGATGAGCATGTAGTTTCACTGCGAGTTGCTCAAGAATGTTTAAAAAATTCCACATTCTGCAGATTTTTTATTTAACCACTTAATCCTAGCCAAATGTATACATACATGTGCACCATTCAAACTTTGTTAAAAATCCAATTAACAGATTAATCATCCGAATAATCGATTAATAAAATAATCGTTACATTTGTCCCTGTAAACGTTGTATAAATTCTAAACGAACTTCAAATTAGCTACAAAGTTGTCATCATTTCACACTAAAATAAAATATTTAAACATTACTAGCGAGCGCAAAACTGATCTAAAAATGATTCACATGATGACTGCTTTTGATGTTCCAGACCAAAATGATTTGAAAACATAAATTGTATCATTTTTCACAGGTTTTATGGAAGAATAACAGCCACGTCAGCGACTCCCACCTGGCTGCCTGTGGGTCCAGTATCAAAGCTTCGATTACATGTGAGACCAGCAAGCAGCTCTGCTGTTGTCTGAACAAAAAGTTAAGGACCAATATGTGACAGCAGGGGAGTTAGGGCAGTTGTAGTCTGACAGGACTGATGGATGTTTAAGGATACAGCTCCACGTTGCGAAGGGTAGCATAATCTGCATCAAATAACGACTGGTGCAGATCAGCATAGCGGGCAGCAAGACCTCTGAACTCATCCATGCAGAACTTCATCTGGAAGAAAAGTGCAACAGCACGATTGAACACATCAGATTTATTCCACTCTGATGCAGAAATCCTTCATATCAGTGACCGGTGTGGTATAACAAATAGACACTGGAATCATAACTGATGTGGATTTAACAGAACAGAAGAGAGATGATAGTAAGTATGACTGGACTATAATGACTGGGTTTCTGCTACTATAGTTTGGTCCAACAAGCAGACACAGGCATTTATAAATATTTATACTGCATTTTGCAAAAGTATTCAAACTCTCTGACCTTGTTCCACATTTCATCACTTAGCAACCACAAACTTCAAGGTACCATGTGTCTTATCGAATCTTTCAAATTCTTCTAAGTATTAATAAAACCTAAGCTGCTAAGTGTTTACCTGCATTGAGATGCGGCCACAGCGCTGGACGTCATTTCCTGACGTGAGAGCGATCGTCGTGGCGATGGCAGGCGGAGGGCTGGTTTTCAGGCTGTTGCAGGTGCAAATGAGCTGTGACAGGGCCTGTAGAGTGTCGATGCGCAGCTTAATGAACTCACACTGGAACGTGAGCGGGCTCAACGGAGTGCTGGCGGCCTGCAGGCAGAGCGATAAATCACATCTTATAAAAACAGTAATATGTACGCAGGTCTCGTTACAGTCTAAATTAAGTTTCAGTGACTTTTTCTTTCCCCCAGCTCACCGTGAGGGAGGCGATGCCCTTTTGGTAGGAGCGCAGGGCCTCTGCGATGGCGCTCATGGCGCCACTGTAGTCGCCCTCCTCCACATGACTCAAGCACTGCTCTGCCTGGGAGAACTCCTTCAGGCTGTTCAGCCAGAAGTAGAAATGCTCCGACGCCACCCGGGTCCGGAGACACTGGTAAAGCTCGCTAGAGAACTCATGACAGCCCTGCAGATCAACAGCAAGCTGTTTATTCTCTTATTTCGTTGTGATGTCATCTTCACAATTAAAGTCACTTACCATGCGGGAGGCTTGCCGTGCAATGCGATACACCGTCCAGCCATTTGCAACGTTCTCCAGCTGCTGCTTGATGACCGTCTTCACTTCAGATGACAGAGACGATTGGCTGGCGACAAAAATCACAGTCGCCAAGGAAACCTACAGCGATCAAAGTCCATTAAATGCAACTCTAAGCAGCAGGAGAGGACGCTAATGTGTGTGCCGTTTCTCACCAGAAGCTCCTGCTGCTCGCCGGTGGAGGAGTGACCAGCCACCTGGTAGAGATCAACCAGATCTCCCAGCATGCCGTCTCCCAGCACGGGCAGGTGGGTGGCAATGGCCGCCAGGGCGTGGCACATGAGGACGCGGGATGAGTCACAGGATAAGTGGAGCTGGCCGAGCAAGAACTCCACAGCCGGTTGGCTGAGGTGAGGCCGATTTTTCAGCAGCTTAACGAGCGAGGTGAGCGCTGTCTGTGGTGCAAACAAAACAGCTGTTTAAGAGAGCAAAAATCTCTGGTAGGCTCCGAGTCTAGAACCTACTTAAATAGAACCTGTCTGACAACACGAAGTAGACTTAAAGGTGATCTATTATATTTCCTTGAAGAGGTAAAATCCAAATAAACTACTGCTGGCCATGTTCCCCCAACTCTACGTTTACGTTCGTCAAAATGGATGCAAACAAATTAGCAATTATACAATCATACATGTTTGAAAAGAAGACGTGAAGCCTCCTGCACAAACAACAAGAATGCAGCAAGTGGTTTAAGCCAACACCAAAACATTTGTCTTTTCCAGTAGTTATTGTACAGCAGTAAAACCAGCTGACCAAACATGGTGGAGCTCAGCTTCGGTTGCTAGGTAACAGAGTGGACTTTGCAGAGGTTGCTAACTGAGGGGCAGAGCCTGCTGATTTGTGATATTACATTCAGAAGGTTTTTGAAATGGCTCAGTTTTCTGAAACTAAAAAAAACCAACTAATTTCATTGACTGGCATTGTTTGTTGAAGTCTGTTTCCTATAATCACACAATTTCTTTTCAAAATTTAAATATAAAACCGTAAAAAAAAATAAAAAAATTAGAAAATGAGTTCATTTATTCATAAGGTTAAAAAAAGAGTCAGTCAGTTTTGAGTACTACAGCACATATAACCTCTTTATTTTTTGTTGTGTTTACATTACTGTCTTACTTTGAGAGTGGCCTGTCCACTGGGGGTGCTGTCCTGACTGCACAACATCAGAAGAGACTCAACTCCCAACACCGTGTCCTGCTCCAGCTGTACAATATCTGAGGAAGAAAAACACACAATGAAAGAAACTCTCTCATAAAACCACTGAGGGGAATCTGTGCTGGAGGAAGAACCTCAAATAGGCCATTGTCCAGAGAAACCAACCTTTTTCCGGACAGGAAATAGCAATACTGGAAAGCACCACAACCCCATGAGCCGCCACTGACAGGTTACTGTGGTAACAACATTCTTGCGCCAGTTTAACCAGGTCAGTGAGTCGAGGAGGGATGGATGAGCCGGCTGAGGAGAAAGTGTTACGCCGTTACATTTTTACGACTACACACATATATTTAAACATTTATTTTAGGGATGAAAAGAATTAATCTACTTACAATTACTTCTCGATTAATGATATAATAGATTAAAATTTTTGTGTTGTTGTTTGGCCAGTAAAGGGTACCGCTGGTTATTAAGTGGAACCAGTTAGTACAGGAATAAAGATGGCAGAGAGATTCCAGAAACGGTCCAGAGATTGGAACCAGTCACCGTGCTTTAACTTCATGAGTTAAAACACTTCATGAAGTGAAGTTTTAACATTCTTTTTAGAGCAACCACAGTTGATACTTCTGTATGAAGTATCTGTTTGTTCAGTATCTGTTCTTTTATTCTTCTATTCAGCAACCTAAGAGGTTCCTGTTTTTAATTTTTTTATAAATATGTCTAAGTTTAATAACAGTTTATTTACTTACCTGCTGCAGTGCTGAAGTACTGCTTGATGGCTATTGTCCCAGAGAGGGTTGAGAGGACAGCCAACATTCCCAGCTTCAAACTGTTGTAAGGGATGGTCAAAGCACACTCACACAGAGTCTAAAAGGATTAAAATGGTTACCTTTTAAAGTTGAAAACAATAGAAAGTATGCAGAGTGACTGGCAGGGTTTTTACTTGAGTGTTTTCTCTGATCCAAAGATGAGGAGCTTTTTTAGCCAGCAGCTTTAAGTCGTTTATCGCAAGTCTCTTTACAGCTTTCCTCGGATCGTCTCTCAGGTACTGAAGGAGAAGCTGCAACTGAAGAGATAAAAAGCACAGCAAACTTTATTATTTCACAGGACTTCTATCAAACAAACTGTATCACTGTATCAAACCTGTGCTTTCTCTGTGGATATACCTGCTTGGGGATATCGATGAGCGAGAAGGCAGCCAGCTGCGTGAAGGTGTGCAGCGAGACGATGACCATAGGGGTGGAGGGGTAGGAGTTCACCAGGTGCTGCAGAAGCTCTCTGCTGCTGGATGCCAGGCTGGCGTCGTGATGCATATGCTGCAGCATGGGGATCAGCTTCAGCTTCAGATCCACAGGCGTGTCCAAACCTGCCGCCATAGTCGGGTTCGAAATGGGGAAAAAATTCATTTAGACACTAAACATCCACCCTGAACACCAAATAATACACTGCTGGGAAAAACATTAGCACACCCTGTGATAGTTTGTGTCTTATACAGACACGTGACAATTTGTAAAAAAAAAAATTAAAATGTAAAAACGGAATTTTTTGCCTCATCAAAGCCTGTATTTTGATTTCATTTATGTGCTATGGTGGTGACTCAAAATTAGGCCTGGACGATATGTGTTAAAAATAAATTCTCTGATTTTTTTCTACCAGATTGGATTTTAAGCAATTTTTTTTCCTCGTTTTCTTTTCTGAAACAGAAATGACAAATGACAGAAAATATTTACAAAAGTGTTTTTTTCCCCATCAATCATCCCTTCTATGAATTGTATGACAGAATATGAGGGCCAGGCTATGCAATTTTACAAGAGTTTCTTTACAAGAATATAGTCAAAATATTAGCACAGTAAAGATGCAATTTTACCAGAACAACATCTTAAAATTTTTTAAAAGTTATCAAGGTCTGATGTGACCAGCTGTTTGTGTGGTTCTTTCTTTGACATAAACTCAAAGACCTTCTACCAATAATAATTTGATGCTGAAGTGTTAAAAGATAAAATATTTCCTTTTCTCTAAAAATTATAACAAAATATAACTTCACAAGATGCTCAACATTCCTCATTTCAATTTTTTGTTATTTTTTGTGTTGTGTTCTCATAAAATTACTACTTTATTCTCCTACTACTACAACTTCATTCTTGTGTTACTATTTCTGTATTCTTGTAGTATTACGACTTTATTCTTTTAATTAAAAAATGATAATAATCGCGTTGGTGAATAAACAACCCTGATTTTCCAAAATAACAATTTTATAAATTATTCGAGGTATTTACTTTTTCCTCAGAAGAGACAAATAAAAGACAAAATTAATCATCAATATGTTTCTTAGGAAAGGATTAATAGGGTTAGATTAGGAATCATATTCTACCTTGAATCATTTCGCTCACTTTGTTACAAATCCCAGCAGCAAAGTCTCTAAAAATTAAAAACAGTAAAGTTCAAAATTTAAACCAGAGAGCAAGTACATATATTTTTTTAGATAATACAGCAGAGTTCTAACAAGAATTTTTCTTACTTCGACTGTGCAGAGAAACTTGCAGCAGCAAAGATAGCAGCCTCCACTTCCACGTTGTCGTGAGAGTCCAAGCTTTGTCGAATACTGTGGTGGGCGTTTTTTCTCTCTGGGATGATGGAGGCCAAACTGCCAAGCATCCTGCAGAAATAAAACAATAAATGGACTCTTTCAAACCTAGCTGTAGTCAAGCAATTTTTATTTTGTGGCATCCAGCTTACCTCAGAGTGATGGCTCTGGCCACAGGGTCGTTGCTATGGATGACTGAAAACACCCTCTTAACAAATTCATCCACATTGAGAATCTTCTCCAAATGCTTTTCACTCTGCTGTGTCACTTTCAGTACACACAAACGCAGAAAGTTGTTGCTGGAAAGAGAGACAGCAGCTTGTATGAATGAACTTGTTGACAGTAAAATTATTCTCACCTATTTTTTCCATCTAATGCAACATTCCAACATAGAAACTTTAATGTCTTTTAATACATTCGAGAAACATAAACAACATGCTCTGATGCACCAATAAATTACCGTAGAAAAAATTTATTTTATTAGCAGGTAAAAATCAAGTCGAACATTTATTTAAAAAATGTTTCGTCCTCTTATTAATTATTATTTAATTTACAAAATTTAATAGTGATTAAATAGTAAGTAATTAATATTATTTTTTTAATATTAAAGTAGTCATACCCGAGCCTAAAGATGTCTGCTAGTTTCAGGAAGGCGGAGTTGATGAGGATGGGGAAGGGGTACTTTTGGAAGAGTTTGGGGAACAACACCACAGCTTCACACTGCTCTCCGAGCTTCCCCGACCGCAACCCTGAAATTAAACACAAGTTTTCCGGTTAAGGTAAAGCAGTGATCCCTCCTGGAGCTTGTATAATATGAATAACACACGAATCAAACACAAAACACAATCAATGAGACGCTATGCTACATTGTTAGCATAGCTAGCTAACGCACCTTTATCCAGCTCCATGAGAGCGGAGTTAGCGTCCAGCTCCTGCTCCCCATAACAAGCTTCAGACAGGAAGGATCGAGCCATTGACAGCGACATTTCTGCTTTTTAAATTAAACTTTTAAATAAATGAGGTTATAATAAAAAGGTACCGTTAGCATCATACTGTTCCGAATGTCACAGGCACCTATGACATCACATCCGGTCTGAAATTTGCCTTTTCGAAATAAAATGTCGATACTAAGCTTATGCATTGCTTTCTTAAGATCCATGTTTCTGGTCTTCTACACTGCATTATTTTTTGAGAACATGTTAACTTTCATTTCAGAAATATATATTGTACTTTCCACTTTATCATTTTAAGACAGTAATATGATACATAAAAATCTAAATGTTATTTAGTATCCTTTAGAAAGGTTTCTCTACATGTGAAGTTGGGTTCAGACAATCCAACAGAGGTATTATCATTTAGTACAGACGTGGTAAAATCTTCACTCTCTAAATGTGCAAAAGTGCAAAAATGTGTACACTAAAAAACATGTATGTATTGATATCCTTATATTTCACAATTATGCTCTAATTTGTGTTGGTTGGGTTCAGATAATCCAGTTCTTCCAACAATGTTAGAAATGCAATGGAAAATTAAATAATAGTGATGATGTTAAATTAATCCTGCAGAGAATGATGAATAAATATTAATTTATGTAATCACATAAGGTCTTACTTTTATAATGCAAAAATTGCTACATTAATTACCTTATCAAGCCATTTAACTTATTTCTATTTTCATTGCCAATTTTGGCACAATCAGTCCTCCATGATAAAATATATTAAAGTGTTGTAATATAACTTTTTGGTAGCATATTCAAGGAAAAAAATAAACTCTTGCTGGTCCACCAAATTCTATTAAACTGACTACTTTTCTCACTGAATACTTCTCGTTGTCATGGGCTCCATAACAAAGGTTGAGGTATGACATATTCAGCATGTTACTTTAACTTTATTTACGGGCACATAACGTGCGAATCTTTCAAAAAGTATCCATCTCCAAATTTAGAGCAGGATTTGGTTGCGTCTAGGCCGTTTATAGCGTGTGTTCACTTATGTTGAAGGGGCAGCAGTTGTTGTAAGCACTAAACGGAAGCAGAATCGCTGTCTGACGCACCAATAGCAGCGCACGACGCGGCGTTTCGCGCGGAATTCGGTTCTTTTAATCGAACGTTCTGTTCGCGGGAAAAAAATAAATCATACCAGGTAGCAACGAGAAGGGGGAAAGAGGCCACCAGCTAACCATCGGACAAAATTATTGGCGTGTGTAACAGTTCGCCTGCCGCTGGAGCACGGGGATGTTTTTCCGCTCTATTGTTGACAGGGGACTGGGCAGACGGAGGCAGAACGGTGAGACACAATATGTGCACAATATCTATCAATATGCTATGCTAAGAATGGGTTTTACCCATACTGTAGGCTATATAATCGCTAATTAACCTATGATCTGCATCACAATAAGAACAGGTAGATTTATGTCACATTTTAAAATAACCTTTGTACTAATATTTTTGTATTTTATTTTGCTTTACTGCGTCTCTGCAATGTCTTTTTTTAATCTGTTGTAATATTTCCATAGTTGTTTCGTTTTATGTGTACTAGTCTGTGCTAAAGTTTTACTGCAAACTAGAAAGTTTTTTACCCTTAATACTTCTTACACATTTGTTCGTCGTCCATCCATAAATTACATGTACTCTATGTATGGAAAGGCATAAGTATGTACTAAAAATGCTTAGCAAAAATATAACATACTGCATTCTAGCACTTTTTTTTTTCATGATAAGCCTCAAAGTGGAATGAAGATGTAACTGTTAGCCTTTGACATTAACATTTTATTCCTTGTCACAGATTCTCAGTTGGACTTTGACTGGGCCTTTCTAACTTATAAGATTTGATGTGTGCCAGTCCACTGTAACTCATGGTGTATGTTTATGTTGTCCCCACAGCATGATAACGCCACCACTATGATTTTATGATGAGTGGAATGTAATATTTTGCATATAAGCTAAAAACTTAACTTGTGATCTCAACTGACCACTATTTTATTTTTTTTTTCTTCACATTTTTGGTTTGTTTTCTACTTGTCAAGGGGACTCAGTTCACAATTCTCCTCTACTTTGGTCAATCACATTCAAAAGCGAAAAGCTGTAATAAGGTTTGCGATTGTAACGTGACAAAATGTGGAAAACTTCAAAGGGTATGAAAGGTATATGTTTCCTGTGACAAAATAACAACTTCCTCTTCCTTCTTCTGACCTTGCATGAATTTCTGCAGCCTTCCCTGCAGATCCGTTTTCCAGGATCCCTTTGGACTCGCTGCTGGAAGGCTACCAGTGCATCCGGCATGACGAGCACATCTCCTACGGCAACACAGGAGACACAGTGCCGCCATTTGGGCTGGCTTTCTCCACTGGTAATCTTCTTTGAATGCAATATGCACTGAAAATCAAACAGACAAAGGTTCAGGAAGAGTGGCCATCCATGTAACCTGTGATTCTTGTTGATTTGTAGCCGGAACCATGCCCAACGTCCTTGCAGCAGCTAACGAAGAAGGCATTGTTAGGATCTATAACACAGAAAGTCGCGAAAACCCTCTTCTTAAAGGTACTTTTAAGAGCTGTGCTCTTAAGACATTGGTGTCCAAACTCTTTGTCACATGGGTCAAATCTACTTAAGAACCAAACAAAGTATCATTTTTAAGAAAATTATATTGCCACCTTTTTTTTTTTTTACCTGCTCAACAATAAACTAAGCATACAAAAACAAATTAAGTAGTTCTGTAAGAATGAGCTGTGTAAATCATCTCAAAAATGAAAGGAATTTTGCATGTTTGTCTCATTAAAAATAAGACATCCAATTTGCAAATTTTTGGGGGGCTTGTTTGAAAAGAAAAAAAAAGTAAAAGTTTCAGCTATAAGAAAAGAATTTGAGTCATACTTAGTGTATTTAGTCACGTTTAATCGATTAATTAAAAGCAGATTTGGGAGATTTGGATGCATCAGAGTTTGCTTTTGAGTAAAGTTGCTGAATAGATATGTTCCTGTTTACTATTAAATTAAAGAAAATGCAAAAAGGGTGGTTAATAAAAGATGAATGCTTTCTATTGTAAGAAGATTTTAATTTGTTTCTAATAATTTTGCACTGATTAAAAATAAAAAAGCCTCCAGATGCATCAATCACCTGTGCTGGCAGACCAAACTTGTGTTTTTTTTTTATTTTTTATTGTAGTTGTGGGCACATATGGTCGTCGGGCCGTACTTTGGGCACCACTGAATTGGGAGATCTCATTAATTGACTTGGTGTAAACTTTTACAGAATGGCTGGCTCATGAGAACGCCGTCTTTGACATTGCGTGGGTGCCGAGGGAACCTCAGCTGGTAGGTGGTAGCTCCTCCCTAGTTTCTTAAGATTTCCACAAGTTATTTGCTGAATATACTTTGATCACTTCTGGCATCTTTAGGTGACTGCTGCAGGGGACCAGATGGCCAGACTGTGGGATGTGAAGTCTGGGGAACTGCTGGGAGGCTTTAAAGGCCACCTCTGCAGCCTCAAGTCGGTTGCATTTGCACCAGGAGAGAAAGGTATGCTGAATTGTTATTGAATTTCTCATTAAAATTTCAATTTCCTCTTCGATTTCTAACTACAAGATTATTATTATTTTTTTTTTCTCCTTTTATGGAAGTGGTTAAATGTGTTAATAACAAGGAAAACAGTCAAGATGTGGATTGGCTCTCGTTGTCGTCATCAGACATCTAGTTCATTCATGTTACTGATGTTTTTTTCAAACAGCTGTTTTCTGCACTGGGGGCAGAGATGGAAATATTATGGTCTGGGATATCAGGTGCAGCCAAAAAGGTGAGTTATCAGTAACTTTGTAGGGTTTATTGCAATTTTGCTGCTTCATTGGTCTCTTAAGCAAAGGCATAAAGAAAAATCTTACTAACACTCAATTTTCACATCTGATGTTCTGCCCTACAGATGGTATTTACAAGCAGGTGAAACAGATCAGTGGCGCTCATAACAAATCTGAGACAAATCCCTCGTCTAAAGTGAAGAAAAAAAGGAGCAGCATGCGTGGTATGGCTCCAAGTGTGGTGAGTTCATGTGGTTCGCTAAGAGAATGGAAAAAATGGTTATTTTTGATCAGAGTTAACATTGGGGACCAAAAAGTTAGAAGCACAAAAATTTGATGTTTTCTCTTATTATTAAAAATGCAAAAGTAAATTTATTGTACTTTTTTAAAAATGTTTTTAAATGAACTAAAGATGGAATATTTGTATTAAACTACCAAAGTGCTCTGATTGGTGAAGAGATGGGATCTTTAAACAGATGGATACATCAGAAAAAGAGAGGTCTTGTACAAATACCTCTTGCAAGAGAGAGGCATACAGTTTTCTAAATTTCCTAAATAGTGAATGATTAAAGAAAATATTTGGTGTCGTATCCACCAATGGAAAGTATCCATCCACTTTCCATTTCTAGAAAATTTTAATTTGTTGGTAAAAAAACATTAAGTGTTTATCTGTATTAACTACTTGTGTGCTAATGGGTCAATTTGTGTCATTCTTGAACTGTGGTCTTGATTAGGTGGCTTATATTATTATTATTTTTTTGTTGTTGTTGTGCAGGATACCAAGCAAAGTGTTACAGTGGTGTTATTTCGGGATCAGCACACACTCATCTCCTCGGGTGCTGTTGACGGGTAAAAAAAAAAAAATGCACTTCTCATAAAATGTGTAAACTGTAAAATCACACTGCAGATCCTGGAAGGTCACATTTTACTTTTTATTTTATAGTGTTATAAAGATGTGGGATTTGAGAAAGAACTACACAGCTTACCATCGTGACCCTGTGCCTATGCAGAGCTATCCATATGCTGGTTCTTCCACCCGGATGAGACTGGGTCAGTCCTGTGACGCATGCACACCTGTAAGGTGCCACACGTCATTAAATGATCTGAATTATTTGTTTGATACGTTGCAGGCTACTCTGGACTTGTTCTGGACTCTACCAGGTCCAACATCATGTGTAACTGCACAGATGACAACGTTTACATGTTCAGTGTCTGTGGAATAAAGACGAATCCAGGTAAATCGAGATGTTTTCCAGATGCACCCAATGCATCACTAGATGGGGCTAGAGCTCTGCAGCTGTCCTCTGATGGGGAATAAATGGCTTCATGTGAAAGATGAAGGGCTTTAGTTGTAATTACAGTGACTGATGAAAGTAGTCACACCCCTCGTGGTTTCCCAGAAACATATGTGTGTTATGCAGGGCAACAAAGAGATCAAATAACTGAACTGGAAAGAAATGGTATACATCATTTTCTAAAGGTTTTATTAAGGATCTGAAAAGTGTGGCATGTATTTGGATTCATCCTTATGTTATGACCCTTCAACTGCAGGATCGCTTTGTTTCGTAAGGTTTACTTTCAGGCCGTTCTCAAGTTTTTTGTCGCCTTTTACTTGTTTTCTTCCAGAATTTGCTTGTATTTAGCTCCATCTACGTCTTCATCAACTTTGACCAGCGTCCTTCCACTTGCTGAAGAGAATCAGACCCACAGCATGATACTGTCACCACCATTTTTTTTTTCCAAAGCAGATATGAAGTCCCATGTGACCTTCACATGTTTAATCTTGGAATGTTTGCAGAGGATAACGTTATCTTTCATTAGATGACTTTTTATTTAGTCAGTATATTCCAGCTAATTAATCGATTACTAAATTTGATGACAATTATTTAAATAATCGATTAATCTGATTAACTGTTTCAACCCTATAATTTACTACATTAAAGAGCTGTGTGGTGATCTTTTAAATTACATCTGTCTTCCCCCACAGTGGCCGTTTTCAGTGGACACCAGAACTCCTCGTTCTATATCAAGTCCACAATCAGCCCTGATGACCAGTTCTTGGCCAGTGGATCCAGTGACAATCACACCTATATTTGGAAGGTACAGTCTCTAATTACATGTTACCCAGATATAGTTATATTATATTATCCATCCTAATGTCTCCTGGTAATAATGTTTTTTTAACTTCTTTTAATACTCTAGATCTCCGATCCTCAACATCCTCCCATGATACTGCATGGACACAGTGAGGAAGTGACCTCTGTCGTGTGGTGTCCGACAGATTTCACTAAAGTAAGTCAGCGAATTTGAACTGTTTTCCTTTTAGTGTTTTTCGCTTGCTTCTTTCCGATCCTATTTTTACACCCCGCTGCTCTGTCGGCAGATTGCTTCCTGCTCTGACGACCACACCATACGGATCTGGCGGCTTCGTCGGGAAACGGATGGAGCACAGTCACCAGTGGGTGAAGCCAATCTCATTGGCTGGGCACGTCCCAAGTCTCCCACAAGTTAGTACTCTTCACTAGTTCTTTTTGATTTTGTTATTATTGATCAGTCTAACTTTCATTAACTCGTACAGAGCAGCAACCAAGGGAAAAACGAGATAAGCAGCTGCTTACATCTCCTTCGGAAAAGATTTTTACATTTAAACTGCTAATGTTTATGTGTTTTATTGGGATTTTATGTAATAAACTAACGCAAATTAGAGTATATTTATGAAGTAGATGGCTTCCATGCCTCTTGACAAATCAAGTATACACGTATGTTAATTCTTAATAAAATGCAGTGTAAGAAATTGCCTTTATGAGATCTTTTACTCCAGTTTCATAGTTAAACATGGTGGAGGCAGAATCACAATGTGGAAACGCTACGTAAGCCTTCAATGCAAAATCACAAATTCACACCAAGTATTTTTTGTCCAGTTTCTAGTGCAAATATCTTTGAATACTTGAAATTAGACAAAACTAATTTACAAGTAACGTTTCAGCAAGATAGAGGCGCTTCTATTAAGTCAATAAGTCCTTAATATTGATTTTAGAAAAAACAAATGCACTGGAATGAAATGATGAACAGAAATTAATCATGATAGATACACTCCTTAAATCATCAACTAATTTAGTAATCGATTAATCGTAAACTTTAGAACAGACCATTTGCTGAAAGAATCACATACGTAGTGCAGTAATTAAGTCAAAACTATACAAAAATATATCCTTCGTTACAATCAAGTGTACACTGTTTTTGTATTTTAGGCAGTACAATGTTTGTTTTCTTCTTTGAAAAAAGGAATTGGATCATTTATTTGCATCTTTTATTGTATCTCTAATATTGTATAAAAAAAGGCTTAAGTGGTTACATAAAAAATTGGAAGGATGTGTCATTTTAAAAATCTGATTAATCATCAAAATAATTGACAGAATAATCGACTACTAAAATAGTAATTAGTTGCAGCCCTATAAGTGAAATAATCTGCCAGTGGAACTAGTACTTTTTAATCAATATTGAGGCATTATTGACTTAAAAGAACTTCTTATATCTTGCTGAAGAGTTAGTTTTCGTTCAAAGTGTACTAAGAAGTTTACACTAGAAACTGGACAAAGTACTTGGTAAAGTTTTGTGTTTTTGCAGTGTTTATATAAACTCTCCATCATAAATAACTGTTGCTGATCCTATTGATTGATATAAACGGATCTTTTTTCCCTTGTTCAGTGCCTTTAGCCAGAGCTGCAATGTCCCCTGTGAATACCCAGAAGACGCAAAGTCTCGGCGGCCTCGCCTCGCCGCAGCTCGCTGCCTGTGCCCCTACTAGAGCCGCCCTGCCGCTACCTTCCAGCACCACGTCACCGAACAGCTTTGTCCCACTTCCGGCTCAGCAGAGAATATCTTCTATCCAGCAGTGGTTATCCCCGATCCATGGATCTCAGAGTCAGGTCAACGCCACTACTCCACCACACCAAGTGCTGAGGCCGTGTCCTCTGAGCCCAGCGAGTGGCGCCTCTCCCACAGAGCGATGGGACAAACGCAGATTGGAAACGGGTGAAAGTTCACCTTGCAGCTGCATGGACGCGACACAGTGCGAGTGTGTTTCAGAACTCAACCCTGCATCTAAAAGAAGCCGCGTCCTGTCTGATGTACGCTGCCTCGCTCAGGAGAGCGCAGTACAGAGAGACTGTCACACAGAGGACAGCGAACCTGCTACCTCCAGGCAGGCTGGGAAGGAGAACTGGTCTCCTGGAGCAGGAAACTGGTTGTCAGAAATGGGTCAAAAAATGAAAAAAAGTCAAGGTGATCCTAGTGCACATAAGAAACAAGAGGGGAAGACACCAACCTCAACGGTAAGTAAAGAGATCCCAGGTCTGGACGTAAACTCACACTCTTGCTCTGCCTTCAGCTTTTTTTCTTTTTTCTTAGCTTCCTGTTATGTTTTGTTGAAGTTTGGTGGCTTTGTTGAAGTAAACCATGAGAGGAAGTCTTGTTCAGCTGTAAAAGTGAGAGATGCACTAATAGATGGTAACAATGTAGCTGTTCTTCCTTTAGGATTTCCCTTAACTATATAATGCATTGTTCTGTTAACAAAGTTAATAAGGTACAAGTATATCTCAAAAGATTAATATTTTTTATAACTCATTTTGGGAAGTGAAACTCATATATTACATTAATTCATTACATTTGAAGTGAAATATTTCAAGCCATTATTTCTTGTATTATTGATGACTATGGCTTACAAAGTGTCACAGAAAATTAGAATATTGTGAAAAGGATAAATATTGGAAATTCATAGGGTCGCACCCTAATCGCATTGATGCAGTGATTCATGCAAATGTACCCCCAATCAAGTATTAGGTGCATAAAAATGCACTTAATAATTCTGATATACCTGTCAGAAGTCTTTTATGTTCTTTTTAAATATCCTGTTTTTATTTATGCTATGTAGTATTCAAATTTTTTGAGACGTTTAATTCTTAAAAATTTCAAATCCATGTACAATTTCTTTATTTAGATCACAATCTGCTATTGTGTGTATTTTTAAGTTTCTTTTTTGTGCTACAGTCTTTGGGGAAAAAAAGTTGGTACTTCATCAACTTTTTGATGAGTAAAAAAGTTGATGAATACCAAAACCAAATCGGTTGGGAAAAAGCGGATTGGTGCATCTCTACAAAAATCTGCTCTGTTATATACACAACTTTTAGGAGTGATTTAATGTACACTTTGTTTTCTATCTTTGTTTAAGTTTTTTTATCTTTATAATGTCGGACAGATATTTTTTTATGTTTTATGTGTTTATTATGTGTTCCACTTATCCTGTTTAATTTTGTTTTCCAGATTCTTCACTCACCAAAAATCAAGAAAATCTCCACATATTTTGCAAAAAGGCCTCAGGAATGATGTGCCATAATTTTTTATTTTGTTTTTTATTTTTATCTGGTTGCACAGATGTCAGCCAAACATAATTTTTTTTTATAACTGATTACTTGTTTCTGGCAGTAATTTTGCAATTTGCTCACTGGTACCACTGACAGAAATCTGCTGCCTGAAAATATCCCATCATCTGAGAAATAAATTAACATTTTGGTAAATCTGCCAGTTTATTCAATTGTAATAATCTCAAGAGATGCACAAGCTGCTACTTAAAGTGCTAATTGATTTGTTTAAAAACTTTTTCAATGGATTTCTTATTAATTTTACTAAAGATTTTTACTAGATGTGTTTCTTTTTTATATGAAAAGTTGAATTTTGATTGGCATATATGTTCTTTATCATATGGACCTCATGATCTGAAATCTTTTCAATCAGCTCTTTTTGATCTTTGAGGTTATTCATGCCTGTGTGTGTCTTATACAGTGTAAGACATTATTCAGCATGTTTTTGTTCCATTTATGAACAGATGTTTATATGTACAAAATAACCAAAAAGCTGTTTTTTGGCTGGTTTATATTTCACTGATGGACATTTTCTGTATTCAAGTTTTATTAAATTTAAAACAGTTTTCAATCTGTGTGGTATGTTGCTTGTTCCAGTTAGAGGTTGACATGAGTTTGAGTGTCATTTGTTTTAATAATGCATTTGAGTTTTTCATTTTTAGGTGACATTATGGTACAATTTCAGTGGCATTTCTCCCTGGAATTGGTTGGTTTCCTACCATTCATTTGATTTTTAGGCATAATTCATGGTAAAACATACTTTGTTAGGATGTTAAAGAACAACCTGGAAGCCAGTTTTACATAATCCTTAAAATCCATACCATTTGAACTTGCAGGTGTAAATACAGACAAAAAATGCCTTCTGAAAAACAGTATTATCATATTAAACTGATTCATGTGATTGTAAAAGTGTGAAAAATTTGATATTTTGCGTGCTGAAGATTGAACTTTATCAGCATTTAAAAAAAAAAAAAAAAATACATAATAGCCTACATATTATTTATATGGCTGTCTTTTAAAAGAAGCATTTTTACAAATGAGAGAGCAGGTTTGTGTTCAGAAATCGCAAAATAGGGATCCTGAAGGATTTGAAAGGGTAAGTACTTTTAGTTCACTTTCTAACTAGTCTTAAAATACTCCACTCTTGTGTGAAGGTTGTTGTACATATTTTTGGGCTAGGCAGAATACTTTCTGTTGTGCAATTTTACCCGATTACTACAGCTGTCTGTCAGATCACATTCAACTGATCAACGTCAGCCTTTTTTTGTTTTTACATTTCACATGTAATTGACCCGCTTTCAGTGCGATGTGATTGGTTTAAAAAGTTTCAAGTTTTTAAAATACGATCACGTGATTGGCTGGAAGTAACGTCAATCGATGACGTTTCACCCGTCAGCGATTCTCTAGTAGAACGCAGAGACGAAGAGCGACGGACGCCTGGGAGCGTTTATGGCTGCCTTCTACGCTCGGCATCCAGTAATTTCTCCTCGGTCTTTTTAGAGGCCGTGGAAACGAGACTGTGGCATTATATATTGCGTGGAAATAGCCTCCGACAAAGTCACTCTTGCGCAGTCACAGCTAACCTCCAGCTGCTAAGGAAGCACATTTCAACTTCGTCGCCCGTGGATAGTTGTTTTCAAGAGATACTCAACGGAACTACAGCTACAACCGGTGCTTGAAGAAGTCGCGGAGTTGCCGTTGAACGGAGAACTAAGTGAATTCGAAAGGACGAGGATTTTTCGTAACTTTTCCCTCGCCAATATTGGAGCGTATTGTTGTAGCGCCGCATTATAGTCAGTTAAATTTGGCAAGCTAGCTGGATGCGTTAGCTGTGAGCATAGCTGTGCTGCTCGGCTGCAGTCAGGATTGTTATCCAGGCAACTTTTAGTGATAATGCCTTACCTACGTTATGCAACAGGTAGACCGTTTGCAGGCACGACAGATGAGCATAAACGGTTAGATATTTAGACGTCAATCTGTCTTTTTAAGTGGTTAACTTTGGGGCGCGCGGTGTTTTCGTCTTAGTTTGGATTTTTGGGGGGGTGTAAAGCACTGTTCCGCATCTCACAGTTGAAGCTCTTCAAAGATGCACTTCAAGGACTCAGTCTAACCGACATGTAGGCATGACCATGTTGGATCACACGGAATAATACGAGCCCCCAGCTCGGACAGTTGGCTCCAGAATTTGACGCTGATGTGAGAAAGAGGGAAGCGGAGAACCTCAATCATCTGATTTACAGTAGCTCGCCTGCAACCTTCGTGAGTTTGTGCATCAAAATGTCCGCCGTCTCTGCATCCGAGAAAGTGGACGGGTTTACGAGGAAGTCTGTGAGGAAGGCGCAGAAGCAGAGAAAATCCCAGGGCTCCTCTCAGTTTCGCACTCAGAGCGCTCCGATCGAGCTGTCCCCACTGCCGCAGCTCAAAGGTACGGTAAGAGGATAATGGAGGGTGTCTGTTGCTTTAAATACTATGTCCTGGCCATTGTTCTGTGTGCGCTGTTGGATCTGCAGCAGACAAACACAACCTTTAAAGGAAAGCTGGTGGGTAAATATAAGTTGCTCGAGGAGGCCTTTTTCTAGGCATAAATCAACGCGTCCCCTTTTATTTGTCATGTCTTCTGCAGATGGTAAAACTTGACCACTGGGTGTTTGAGAATAATTCAGAACTTTTTCCAAAAGTGCACCACATTCATGGTTTATCTTAGCACCAGGAACTCACATGAAATATTGTGCCTTTCAAAAGTATTTATTTCCTACATATTTCATATTATGAACCCAAAGTACAACATATTTTATTAGGATTTCATATGCTACACCATTATGAAAATTCAGTACAAGTAATTGTGTTTATAATTCCCCTAAACATCAAATTAATCCAGAGTAATGTCATCTCAGAACATTAGTGAAGAAACTGCAATGGGAAAGCGCAAAGGGAAACCGACATGTTTGGTAGAAACTTGTAGAGAAGTTTAAAACAGTATGCCAACTGTTAGACATCTCCTGGAGATGTCAGGCGATGCATAGTCTAAAAATGGAAAGATTATAGGACATCTAACAACCCACCGAGACGTGTCTGTCCAGGTAAATTGACAAGTTTGGCAAAGATTGTTTCATACAAAGAAGCTGGCAAGAAGAAATTGTAACTCGAGATGAAAAGCATTGTTGTAAAAGGATGCTATGAGAAGTCTAGTTTTGTATGTAGGATAGACAACAGACCTCTGGAAGAAGGCAGTGTGGTCAGACATTTTGGTGTACACTTAAAAAGACTGTATGTGAAGAAACACTAGCCCGGCAAATGACCCCAAACACATGTGGGTAAAGATGGTCATAAAGTCTTGTTGATGTAAATACAGCAAAAGAGAGATCAACAAATTATTGTCTTAGAATTTCTAAATAAAAATGCACACCACATTTTTGGAATGTCATCTCTTAAACCCCCACACCCCAAAAAAAACCATGTTATTTTCATCCACTTTACAATTTTGCACAAATTTGTATTGGCCTATCACTTTTTCAAAGTCATGTCCAGTCTGTTCTTACCTGCATGGATTAGTAGCCAAATCATAACAAGATAGACCGCAAGCTCTGTTGCTGGCTTGAATGAGGAGCTTTTATTGTCAGTGTTTTATCTCAATGGTGGTAGAAACAGTTTATAGTGAAGACAACTTGGAGAGAAGAAAATGACCTATTGATGTTGCTTTAACACTTTAGAAAAACTGAATAGTGTGTGGGGGGGGTTTTGGGTCATAACTGCAGAAAAAGTGGCTTTGCTTACCTTCATCCTTTCCCATATCAGGCTGATAAACGTAGGTGCTTAATCGTACTTAATGATTCACATGACTGAAAGGACAAGGGTAAATGAGTCACCTTTTACATACCATACGCCTTCTTTTTCCACCTGATTGTTTCTCCTTTAGAGATTTTTCTCTGTTAAACCCAAGAGCAGCTGTTAAAGAAAGCCTCAGGACAGTTTTGTGAAATGTGGCTCTTTGTAGATTTGCTTTAGTTTAATATACAGCTATGTGCTGTTGGTAAAAATAAGCATGATGACTCACTATCTGGATAGACTATCAGGTAATGCACATAATTTAGTATTGAAACAAACTCCACATGTTTAAGTCATCATTTTAACAGTATATTAGACAAGTTGGTTCCTTGTCAGGGTTGAAGACGTACCAGTACTCCTTTCGGTTTTAGTCCTTTTCTTTCAAAGGACTTTGGTAACTTGACAAATCAAAGCATGTTTGCCAACCCCAACAGATGCCTGATGAGGAATCTGCCAGTTAGCCTCTTTTAGCCTGGAGCCAAAACCAATCCTGCTGAGCCTGATAATAATTTAAGTTCCAATGAACAGTGTGTGTATAATCTTCCTCAAAGATTCTTCTGGAAAGCTCCCCTCAATTTCCATTGTCTGTCAAGGAAGTGATATAGCATATTAAAGATGGTCTTGCATCAGGCGGGACTATGATTCTGTAAATTCCTCTTGGTTTCTGCTGAGGCAAGCTGCAGCAGCTTGATGGATGGGGTGATGCTATGAGGAAGAGCAAGTCAACTAAAAAAGGACTTGCCTGTTCATGTAGTCGAACAGATTTGATGCAACTTTTCAAAAGCTAAAAACAAAACATGTCACAAATGAGCTGAGGTCGCCATTGACTATCATAAACAATGAACTCATTTAGAATGCTAAAAATGTTTGTGCTAAAAGTTCTAAAAGTGATGACAGATATTTAGCAGGAATTTCAAGCCTTTTGTTTTTTCAACTCATTAAAGAACACTGATGACTGGAAAAATCATGCATCCATGCCACTGTTATAAAACTGGCAAATTATCCATCTATGTTTCCATTTTAAAACTCAAAGGTTATTTGTGTTTGATTTTAATCCTGCTGATTGTAGTTGAATAGAATCTGAATATAACATTGTATTAATTAAAATAATTAAAACAAGCATTAATTGTTTGTTACCAGATCAGTTTTAAATTATTTCAAGTTTTTACTGAACTTTATTTTGAGAGGATCTCACCACATTTTTGGCATATTGAGGTGCCAGTTTTACATTTTTAATTTTGTGTTATTGTACTGCTGAAACATTAACTGCCATCTTCCCATCAAATTTGGCCACCCTTTCTGTAGTTGCTGGTAGAAAAAAAATGAACAAAAAACACCACAATTTACTGTGTTCAGGTTGAGAACATCATTATTCTTCCACCCCACCTAAGATGTGCATGTAGATCAAAATGTTGGATATTGGTTTCATCTGACCAGGGAAGAGATTTTTGAAAAAAAAAAAAAAGAGAAATGAAAACCAGGCACCCTCTTTCTGTTCCAAACTTTTTGCATTACTTTCTGTTGGTTTATTACATGACACCCAACAAATGCATTGAAGTTTATAGTTGTAATGAAGAAAAATATGGAAATGTTAGTTATGTGAATATATCTTGAGATTTTATGCAGTGATGCATACTGCTGTAAAAGCTACTGCAGTAGACGGTAATCAGTCTGGATATACATGTGGTCAGTTATGATGAGAGATACACAAAGGTTTGTTGACTCGTGTTTTAACTTTACATTTACAGCCAATCTGTCTGTTAATGCGTAAACACAGAATATAGGAAGGAAAGCCAATTTTGGATTTTTTTTATTTATTTATTTTTTTGCATATGAATAGAGGTGCAAACTATTACTGCGTATAACCCAAAATGTAGCTGAACTATTTTAACCAAAGTGGGAATTATGCAGAATAATAGGCATTTACTTCTCTTCTCTGTAGAAAGTAACTATAGGTATTTCAATCTTTTAATGGGCTCAGGTCGGGTTGTGAAGACAGCAGCTTAAGCAGAGGTGCCCAGATTTTCCTCTCCACTTAGACCAGCTCCTCTGGGGGAATCCCAAGGCGTTCCTTGACCAGCTGAGAAACATAGTTCTCCATCACATAGTTCCTCCACTGTTTCCCATGTCTTCCTCTAGGACTCTTCCCAGTGTGTTGTGCATCGAAAAGCTCACCAGGGAGGCATCAAGAATGATGTTGATAACCTGAACTGCTTAAAGATTGGTGTAGTTATCATCAAGACAGTAGACCAGTTTACTGCATAGTTTTTGTGCATTAGTAACTGCCAAAGGTGACTGCTAATCAACTAATCGTAAGTTGATTGGCAGCCAGGAAAATGGTCATTACACGTGAAGATGCTTGGCAATTATGAGTCTGTTCCTTCAATGGCAGGCAAAAATGTTTTGAAATATTCTGCATTTGTAAATGGTAAACCTGCTTCTTGATGTGTTGAGGTGAATGTGTCTGAAGAAGTGATCCAACATGTAGTAATTTGGTTTACTCAAGAAAATACACCTAATTATTATGTTCAAATTTGTTGTTTGGTTCTTCATTTGTTGACATATAACACCTGTAAGTTATATTTACCAACACGGTCTTAAAAAGTCTGGAAACAAATAGCATTCTATTCTTATTGGATAGAAAAAGAAACTCTATCTGTCAAATATAATAAACTGCATCCATATGTCTGTCAGTCCATCAGTTATTTCAAGTCTCTCTAACTGTACATCCGTCAGGTTTCAATCAGACAAATTTGTCCTTCCATCTGTCATCCTACTAGTCTTTCACTACTTCATGCGGCCATCTGTTTGTCTGTCATACTATCTGCCCATTCATCAGTAAGCGTTTCGTTAGTCCAGCCATACACGATCAATTTAACCAACCATTCCTACCTCAATCTACCAGTCTATTAGTCTCTTTGTCTGTCCATCCATAAGTTCATTTGTGTCCATTCATATCTCCCTCTAACCTCCCTATCTATCCATTAATCCAACCATCCATCCAATCATTCATACACTAATCTACCATTGGATTTGTCCATCAGTCCATTCACCCATCAATCATCTGTCAATATGGCCATTTGTCCAGCAATCTGTCTCAGTCATTCCTTAAAGTGAGGTCCCATTGCTTAAAGTGTGGGATATTGCGTCTCTACAATTTGTTACACCTTTTCTGCACAGAAGAGCAGTTCATAACAAAAGTTTCAGTAATACAGTACAAGCTCTATGAGCTTGAAGTAAAATAAGACTGTCTTAAACATGAAACACGAGCAGTTTTCCTTTGCATTACCCAATTGTCAATTTAAATTTACAACTACTTAAGATTACACAACAGGCTTAAAATGATTGATTTTTGTGGTTTCCAGAGTAACGAGACCAAAATGAGACATTTCTCGAGTCATCGTTTTTAGGTGATGAAAGATAGTAGCTCGCAAAGATTCTCATCCCCTTCTGCAGTGGAGAGGCTGAAAGGCATATAGCTCCTGTTGTCAGATAGACCGTGAAAAGATGAGTCATTTAGGGACCAACATTGTTGCCATAGCAGCCTCAAGCCTTGTGAGCAAGCCAGGGACATGTTTGACTTTCCAAATACAGACCGCGTCATTTAAGGTTGATTTATCTGTCACTGGAGTAAAATTTTCAGCTGAGCCACAGTTCTTACACCAGCAAAACTGAGGCTTATGTTTAAAGGATACTATTGTGTTTTCCCTCTGTAAAGATTTTAGATTTTTATGAATTCCTGCTTTATGGATATGCCTCTTCTTTATTCGCCTTTCTTTGCTTTTTAAAAGCTTTTCCTTAGCTGCTTATTTTCAGACCATGAAGAGCCAATGAAATGTGTTTTGATGGCATCACAGAAATTATATTGTTAGAGAAAATGAGAGGGATTGTAGAGGGAACAGAGCTCACTGGTTCTTCCAACTTCTGCTTAACTAACTTTAACTTACTTACAGTTGTCAGAGCTAATCGCTTAATCACCATCCTTGCTATAACCAGATTAGCTGCCCTTGTGTTATTGGGTCCACCTCTAGACACTGATCCTAATATTTGACCGCAGTCTCTTCCGTTGTCAAAACTGGAAGGCAACTTCATTAACAGTAATGAAAGTCAGGGGGTTATGTTCTTAGTCCTGCAGTAGACCAACAAAATCTATTGCAACAGTTAATAATAAAACCATCTTTTCTCATTGGACCATTTAAAACCTCAATTTGGCTTTCCTACCACTAATCTGCCTGTCCTCTACTTCAGATATTACTGTATGTGATAAGCAACAAAAAGCAATTATTGTAGCATCTGTTGAGAAAATTGACACAATGTAAACTAAATTCGGCATGTCACAGTGTAATTGGGAGATTTCTAACTCTTCCTTTTGTGCCAATTTGAAAGATTTTAATTCATTTTTAAATTGATGCAAGTCAATTTTTTACGTAACTTAAAAAATAATGAAGTTTTTAGTTTCAGCCTGATCATTGAAAAGTAGTAAAATTTAGAAATTGCTCATCAGCATCCGTTACTGGAAAAAAACATGTCCTCCCTATTGGTACATTGATTCCTGTGTGTCCCTAACATGCTGTTCCCAGCATGTGAGCAGATACCAATCAGGCCCTTTCTAGGAAACAATGGAACAGATCTTTGTTAGCTAAGGGTGTGTCATATGTATGCTTCTGGCAGATTCTGTTGTTTAATAAATACTTCCTCAATTTATCATATAAACCTGTGGAGTCTGATGGTAGAAAGAGTTGTTAGTTTGGTTTATTTGATTTTCTTATAACAAACAGCAATGAATAGAAGTCTGTTCTTCATATATGAAAGAATTGTAAGGTGGTAAAATCTGGTACAAAGTGAAGATGAAGTGTAGATGGTATGGAGAAGTTTTTGCAATCATCTCTCACCAATAAGTTAAATACCCTTTCAAGATATGTCATTAGTGTTTTAATAATTTTATACTTAGTGCATATTTGTAGTGTATCAAATGCACAATGTTTAAAAGATCTGGTGAAACAATATTTGCATTAATGTTTTTTATTGTTATTATTTGCTTTCACAGACAAAAGCAATTTAGCCCCAAGTTAGGCACCAAGAAGGGTTGGTCTGATTTGAATATACTTTGGTCCAAATGCAGAGACCAGCTTTGGGTATGTAAATAACTCGAACTTCAATAAACCTACATATAGAATAGGTGCCAGAGGGCATAAGTGGTAGTATTATCAGGAAGTTGCCAGAGCATCGGTCACAAGACACTGAAGGTTTACATTTTAGACAACATCTCAAGCAGTTGACAGAGTTTAATTGGGGTTGAGTTTAAATGAAGCATGGTGGGTGTGATGTGCCATTTTCTTGCATGTGGGGAGCGCTCTTCAGAAATGCTGCTGATTAGCATGATTTGTGTGGGTGTCATCACGTATTCACCGGTTCTAACCTTGGCTCACTGTGATCTCAGTGTTTTTGTACAACTTTCATGAAGATTGTCATGTTGATGGGTATCCATATGTGGGTTGCTTTTTGCTGTATAGATTGTGGTTTTGCTATCTACTCTTAATCTGGTACAAATCGTTGTGTCCTCATTGACTAAATCATTGAATATTATCAATGATTAATCATTCCTCTTAAGTATGCTCATGATTTACAGAAAAACAATCAATACAGATTTTGTATTGCACACAATAGTTATTAAATATTATTGGAGTTGCAGAACTACATAGGCTTACAGTAGACTTTGAGAGAACTATAGGAAATTATTTTAAGTCATCAGTTGTTAAATTGAATACAAAACATTCCCAAGGAAGTTATGGATTGTTGCATGGTTAATGCAAAACATCCCACGACAGATGGTTACTTTTAAAACCCAAAAAGGTTTGGTAAAAGTGGAATAATACTTCTCTTAATTTTGTATGTCATCTTTATCATTTATTTTGTCGCCGACTTAAAACCTTTTCCTCCTGAACAGGTGCCATCTATTCACCTTCTTGCTGTCCTGTGCTGGCTCAAATGTAACAGCAGCTGCTGTGCTGGTAAATTAAAGTGTATGTGGATCTGCTGTTGTAGGATTTTTAGAGACTGACGTAAAGGCAGACAGTGATGTTTTCAAATCTATTGTTGAAGTAAGACAGAGGAATGTTGTAGGCATATTTTTCCACTCCAAACATCTCTTGATCAGATTGTGACCTCACTTTTCATCACAGTACATGCTCAAGCTTCAGAGTCATTTAGAGAAATGAAGAGGTAATAAAACAGCATTTGTACTTTCTGTCCAGCCGGCAAGATTACTGCATACTTTTCAGACAGGTTTGTTTCTATTCAAGTCATTCACTAAGATTTTTTTTATTTTTTTCTTGGGAGGCTGTTTTGGATTTAAATTTAATGAGAAGACTGTTGCACAAACAACCTGTTAAAATGACTCTTTCTTTCTCTGATTTGAAATGGTCAAGAATAACATGTTCTTAATTTTAATTTTCTATTATGAAAGCCAAGTTATTGTGAAACTAAATTTTGTTGTTTGCATAGAACAGATTTAGAAGCAGATCTTGAATGGTGGCTTTTTTTCTGAAGTTTTGTAAACAAACCAATTAGCCACAGCTGATAGCTATTAGCATTCTGTTGGCAGCTGATTTTCTCACAATAGCATTCAGTTCCTTGTCCTCATCATCTGCCATAAAGAGATTACACATTGCATGCCAAGCAGTTGAGCACTTGAATAGGGCTACCGCAACTAGTCATCACAATGTCAAACAATGATTAATTGATCAGTTATGATTATGGTAGATTTTCCACCACAAGTTTCATTTCTACTATACAATTCTGTTCTTCATATAGCCTTAGTATTCTTAGTCTAGCATATTTTGCATGTTTCTGTTACTATAATTAGCTGATTTTTGGTGTTCTCTAAAGTAATAATAAGTTGTACTTGGATTTTTGTTGATGAACTGAAATGTATTTTGCTAACTTTTAATATGAAGTCTTACCACCTTCGCCATGGCCTCTGTTGTCATTATATTTCAAATTTTTAATTTCCACCCAACAGCTGTGATAAATTATATCTGATTTATGGATGGGTCTATCTGCAAACTTTACAATCTAAAGAGACATTTCCTGCCCTCCGTTAAGCTAAATTACTCGTTTAGAGCCGCGAATGTTCAGCGACTTCTGGGGGGAAAATGCATTTTACAACGTTTTAGTAAAAATCTGCTACAGGAAATTTGGCAATTTTTAAAAAGCTCTGGACGCTCTGTTACCTGTACATTAAAGCCATGCCTAATCTTGAGTCATTTTATTGTTGACTACACTGACTACAAATGTTTTTAGGTCATGCTTGAATGCATGCATTCTTGTGCACACCCACGCGGTCACACTCATTCACTCAGACACACCCTTTCTATCCAGTGTAATAAGAAAAGCCAACTATGTGTGAGTAAAGTTAAATGACAGGTTAGAAGAATGTCAAGAGCAGTCGTGCTGTGCTTTTTTTTTAATGCCATCTAAATGTCTCATAAAATTGGACTCTGCTTAAAATTAAAAAATAAAAAATTGTAAAAGTGGAAATGACAAATTGAAACATTACTATATCTAAAATTTCAGATCTCTGTAGGAGATGTCATTGTAAAACATGTAATTTTTTGGCAGCTTTATAAGAACACAGATGATTTTGTTTAATTAGCTCTCCATTAATATTACCTTTTGACGTTTTCTCTATGTACTTTTCTCTTGTACCGCTCCAGTTACTCTTGATGCTGCCTTTTCATTACAATGTTTTGCCAGCATATTTTCAGTGCGTAGGCTAAACAAATATGGAGACGCTAAATCAAACAAGTGGCTGCAGAATCCTACCTAACCAGTCCAACAGCTGTAGGATGACCTTTTTTTCCCCCGTCTGTCACAGTCTCCATACATTGTAAAAGACTTAACAATAGCATATTTTAATTGTTCTGAGCTTTCGGTGTTCTGAATGAGAGGCACGGATGCAATCAAAACAGGTGAAGTAATTACTGTCCTTATTAAAGAGAACCGGCAGAGCTGCAAACTCCCAAGTTTTTATGGTCAGCTCACCAACACCTTTCTTAAGGATACTGGATAGTGCTGTGTGTGATTGTGTAAAATATAAGAATTGCAAATGAACTTTTTTCACTTCACCAATTTTCTATGCAACATGGTCTGGATTTATAGTAATATAATTTTGATTTTTCCAACTTAGTAAGTGTATTTTCTCAGTAGTTTTATGACCCGGCACAAAAAATGTAAAAGATCACTCCTTGTACTATTGTGTAAAATTGTTGGGAAACACTCCTTTATCAAAAGCAGGAAGATAAAAATGTAAAGCACTTTTCAGATTTTATGGTGCATATTGAGTGTTCTGGATTTGCATGAATCCAAAAGCGAATAAAGGTTATAAACTTGACTTTACAGTACAACGACTATAATCGAATATCAAAAAAACTATATTTTTAGCTGTACAAAAAGCATCCATTGAAAACAAAAGTATTATTTTTAGCCCGAATGCTTACTTTTTCCACAGTTTGTCTTGTAATTTGCTTTAAAATCTCTATGAATAAACAGATAATTGGATTTATAGAAAACTATAGCAAAGTCTTTTGCCCTTTGCTGTAGTTTAAGGTGGAAGAGCTCTATTTGTTGAAGGCACAGAAAATGTTGTTGGAACAATGAGGCGAGAGATGCCAAAATGGAAAGTGATTGAGTAGCCACTGTGATCTTTTGTTGTTTTTCTGTTACAAACATGCCTGAAGGAGAAGAAAAACAATTATGATGAGACTAAAAGCTGTTTAATTTTAGATTTGACCACACTGCTTCCTGTTATCCTCTCAGACTTGATCTTTTAATCAACAGTTTCCTTCTACTCATTCATTTTCTGGAAGATTAAATACCACCCTCCCCCAGTTTCTCTTTTGTACGGTACTGTGGCTCACTTTACAGCAAGCTCCACCTGTGGAGGTTTCTTGTCTATTACAATAAGAAAAGGCTATCTTCTGTATGCATGCAGATATGTTACTGGAAGGGAAGACGTCTACTCCTGAAGGTAATTGCACTTTCTAAACCCATCATTTAAGAACATCCATCTTTGCATTTTCTTTTATACAATTTTTTTCATAACTACTGCCATTTTATCACAGGAAGTTTAATTTTTGTCCAAACTTGTAGAACTAAGCTGATTCTCATTACTTGGAACATTAAATTTAACGTTTTCCTCTGTTATGCATTCTATGCAGTGCTGTGGTTGTACGTCTGAGCTCACATTTCCTGTTTAGTCACTGAATCGTTCTTTGTTGCAAAGTGTATGTTTCTGAGTAAGTCAACTTGAGGTTTTTATTTCCAGGATATAAAAAGTTTTTCCACTGCTGTAGTTGCTATTTCATCTTGACATAATTCAGGTTTGTAGATCATTATTATCACATTATAAGGTAGTAGCATGTGTAGTGTAGCCATCAAAATGTTAGTTTAGTGGTTTTGTTTTATTGTTTTATTATTTTTTAAGCAACCTCAAAATTGAGAATATACAGCTCTGGAAAAAAATAGACCACCACTTAAAATCATCAGTTTCTCTTGATTTTACTTTATTTTACTTTTTATGTTTGAGTAAAGTGAACATAGTTCTTTTATTCTATGAACTACTGACAATATGTCTCTGAAATTCCAAGCAAAAATTTAGTATTTGCAAAAAATGAGAAATGGTCAAAATAAAAAAGATGCAGTGCTTTCAGACCTCAAATAATGCAAAGAAAACAAGTTTATATTCATTTAGAAACAACAATACTAATGTTTCAACTCAGGAAGAGTTCAGACATCAATATTTGGTGGAATAACTAGAAGGTTTTCAATGGGGTTCAGTCCAGTGGGCTTGTGGTTTTTTCTAGAACTGTATATACATTTAAAAACCAACAGAATAGATCTAATTTCTAAAAACTGAGTACTTGATCTCTTTTTAGCCTTTTTTAAGAAGCTATTATTTTTATTGTTGGGGCTGGCCTTTTTTTTTTTTTTTTTTTTTTTTTTTTTTTTTTTTTTAAATAAATCTAGCCTTTATTACATACCGCATTTTCCGGACTATAAGTCGCTCCGGAGTATAAATCGCACCAGCCATAAAATGTGTATAAGTCGTATTTTTGAGGGAAATTTATTTGATAAAATCCAACACCAAGAACAGACATGTCATCTTGAAAGGCAATAAAAATACAAT
>CAEGAG010167473.1:0-10402 GCA_903067065.1 Brachyrhaphis terrabensis | reverse complement strand
CCATCATCATATTTTGAATGTCTGAACAGTTTCAAAGGGTGCAGCTATTCAGCTGCCATCATTTGTAAAAAATGAATGTAATGATCTGTATTCATACTGCAAAAAAGGCACAAATGACTGACATAATTCAGTGTTGCTAAAATAATTACATTACCGTAAATACCAAATATTTACAAGATAAATGTACGTAATTATGTAGTGCTTTTTCAGTCATGCTGACCAGTGAAGGTCAGTTGCTCTCAGTAAACCGCACACAGTCACATAGATTGGTCAGCAATATGGGGTTACACACCAATATGTAACAGAAGGACACTGAAATCAAACCCACAACCTTCTGACAAAAAGATGACTCCACCCACTGAGCCACGAAGCCCCCATGATTGGCTTTTACCTTCTACCATCAAAAGTGTGCTGTAAGAAAAAATTTAGTAAAACTTTTGATGTAAAGTTTTTCATTAACATATTCTTTATGTATATTTTAACATTTCTTGGTGTCCTTGGCGATTTAGCTAATTTTGAATTGTCTTATTTTATTAGTTGTTCTCATTCTTTTAATGCTGTAAACATTTTCTATGTTTCTCGAATTTAGGCTGTAGCCAAAAAGATGAGGAACCCTAAAGAGTTCTTACACTGTGAATAGTCAAATAAAAAAAAAAAAAAAATCAGTTGTCATATTTTACTTTTTAAAAGACATTAGAAAAAGGGGGGGAAATATGCCACTTTGTGTTTCACGTGGTTTGGGGTTTTTGATTGGCTCTTTTGTGATCTGTCCCTAAAGTTGATTAGAAAACTTTGTGCACCATTGAAACAACAGTTCAGCTTGAGCTTACATTTTAAAGAATCTGGACTGTTGCACTCAAAACTAGGTGGCAGTTCAAAAAGATATTCTTATTACTGTTTCTATACAAGGTATAGGTTTGAGACGCAAACTTGGTCAAAATCACGGCACAGATGCTGAGAAGAACTACAAGCAGAATCTGACAGACTGCCAGCCAAGCAGCAAAGTAGGTGGCAGGTTGCATAGCAGTGTGAGTGTTGGCATTGTTACAGAGACAGAACAAGACTTCCACTGAAGGAAAAAAAAAATGGTAGTACACAATTCTTTTAGCTGGGAATTTTCTAAAGAACCTAAAGGATATTAGGCTCTTTTAATCATAGTAAACATATTTTACAAGGTCCAAAATAAATAAAATGAAATGCTAATTTAAATAACAAGCAAAATATTGAATTCAGATTATTATTATTTTTTTTAGATATTTAGTGAAAATATTGACTTCAACATGATCCTTCTTCATAAATGTTGTACTGGATGTCTTCTAAAGAGATCAGCTTCAATTGTGAGCTAGAGCATGTTAGTAAAGTGAGCCTGTCTTGACTGCAGCCTGTTCATTCTTTACTTCTTAAGTCACCAGCAGTTCTCATCAGCCATTAAAGGTTGCTGTAGGGCGTATCCTCTTGGAGCGTCTGTTGGCTTGTGGGTATCAATTAATATTAATTTTCAGAGTGTAAGGCTGCTGCAGAGAAGCTTGGGGCTAACAATTGTTAGAAGGAGACTCATGGAGTTTAAAAGAGCCCCTTTTCTCTTTTCTCTTTCCAACTGTGAGTGAGCCAAGGCCATAACAAGATAATTAAAGTCTTAAAAAATCTGCAAAAATGCAAACATTGGTAATCCTGCTTATTTTGATACATGCAGAAAGAGACATAGCTCCCAGACGGATAAGAATCCACTTGACTTTACTATTTAATAATTTACATTAATTCACCAATAGATGTTTTAGCATGTTATGGATGCTTTGGGTAATGATGTGAGGTGTACTGCAAGGTCAAAAAGTACTGCAGCTTGATTTAAGCTGGAGTGGTCTGCAGAGGTTCATGCTTTCCATGTTGAGGCCACAAATCTAAAAAAATGATGCTTTTACCAAGTTCAGATGATTGTTGGTTTGCATATTATTCATGTGTGAATACAACAACAGAAATGAAGTTTAATTTGTGCATCAGACCTACAATAATAAAAAAAAAATTATCTGAAACATACATTCAATTATTGCTTCTGATTGTACCTTACTGGTTAAAATACAATGCTATTCAGTCGTTCTTTACTGATTTAAGTTTTTGCAATTGTAACAGTCCTGCCTCAAAAGGAACTTTTGAGCTTCTATGTTCCAAGTCAGTTAAGGTTATATCTGGAAGTTTGTCAATTTTGCAGAGTAATCCATTGTGAAAAACAGGCCAAATGTCTTTCTACAAATTCAAATGCAGTAATGTGGATGGATGAAATTGGTATGTAGAACCAAAAAAGAAAAAAGAAAACGTTATGCTTGGTGATTGAATTTGATACTTGTGCCCTTCGAGTGGCTATTTATCTTCCAGAATGGATGGTTTGAAAGGGGCATGCCAGGGTAACAAGATATGATTGAATGGCAATGTTTAGCTGAACAGAAGTGAGGCCTTGTGAGCTGGAGACCTTGTTATAGATAAACATGCTTTCTGTAGGTTCTAACAAGGGCCATCTACAAGGCTTTGTAAAGAGAAGGACAATTTGGATATGGAAGCAAATGGAGAAAAGTAGGGAGAGGAAGGGTAAAAGAAATGAAGAAAACTTGTGTACAAAGAATGAAAACACACATTTCCATCAGAATAGCTGAAGAGTAAAACAGCTCAGATCAAACAAGGCATGAAACAAAGTAATCGCTTAGTAAAGTGGGGCTCACACTGACCATGTGTGACTTAGCACTTTTATTTAAGGGTGTAAAAGGGTGATGTATATAGTCGAGGCCCTAGGACATGGCACATAAGTCCATGTACCCACATTAAAAAGTGCCATATATCTTGAGCTGTTGTTTTCAAGCCTCATAATTATTGTTTGGCGGATTTATTTATGCACAGTGAGCTTTCTGGGTATGACAGATGAGTTGAACCTTCATCAGGGAAATATCCTACATGCCTGCTTAAGCTCCTGGAAGACACCTGACAGAAAATGTGTTTAAAAAAAAACACACAACACTATAAAAAAAAAGAAAAGAAAAAAAAGACAAGAAATCCTAAATAGAACACCAAGTACAAAACACTGTAAAACCTAATTTATTTAGACTGAAGCTGACTAAAGACTATGAGCTGTACACAAAAAACTTTGTATATATATATATATATATATATATATATATATATATATTTATATACACTGAGTAGTGATAGTACAAATGGAACCCATTTGATGATGATCAATTAATGCTGTGCAAATGTGAGAAACAGAAATCAAAAAGATGAGGGAAACCAAAGCTAGGAAGAATAAATCCAAAAATAAAAGACCAACTTCAAACTTTTCGGGTCAAGTCTGATTGTTGAGGCTACTCTTGCATCATAATAAGGTCCAAAAACCAAAAATGCCAGAGTAGTTTCTCAGGAGGAGGTTTTCGACTCACTCAAAATAAAAAGCACTCGTGGAGAGTTTTCTGGTTTTAAAGGAGTATTTTCTTTTCTTATAAAAATAACAGAAATATTCTCAGAGTTGACTTCATACAAAAATTTAAAAATAAACGTTAATTTTATGGTAGAAAAACTGTTTCACTCCTCACTCTTTCACCAAACAATGAGATCAACCACAGCAGCTGCTTTTGCTTGTTAATCACAGCAGGAGGCTGACTGACCAGGAGGAGGGACTAAGCAAAAATAAATAACAATAGATCTACCAAGAGCATAACCTTGGATCAGTAACATTAATAGTTTAGCAAATAATAAATTAATCTAATTCTAATAGGCTCCAAAACTGATACATACTTGGTGTTAATAATTCCTCAAGCAGGTAAATGGTTTCATATTCATGCTTTTACTTTGAAATGGGTTTTCTATTTCAAAAGCTTTTTGTGCAGTCTCATCCTTCTGACAAATATATATTTGTAAATGTTTTAAAACTAGCTGTCTTTTCTTTTCATTTTACAAATATGAACTACTTTCTGTTGCTGTTTCAAATTAAAATCATGGTACTAGAGTATAATATTGTATGGACTATGGTAAACCTGGAGAGGTTATTTGATGCCAGTACAGTGATTTGTAAAAAAATATTTTAGACTGTTAGGCAGTGGTGAAAAAAAAAATCATCTATAAATCATTGGTACATTTAAAATAGATTTAGCTGAATAAGTCCCTCAATCAAAAGTCAGAAAACGGGTTATTTCCACATTCAATTCCTCACTTCCAATTTAAAACAACAGGCTGCACAAGGTGATTTAAGCTAAATAAATTGCCACTCTGTTGTCTGGTATTAAATATAGCCACGGATTTCAATAAGCTTGAAACCTTTCTTGATTTAAATATGCTTGACTGGGAAATGGAAAGCACATAAATGCAGTTCAATGATGATAAAACAGCCACTTTTAATTATATTATGTAACTGGCATTGCGTAAGACAAATCCAACAAACAAATTAAATGCATATCCCTCAAAATGGAAACCAATTTTGTAGGTGACAAAGCTGCTTTAATCTTAATAAAAGTCTAGCAAACGCACTCAGATGTGTAAGAACAGGAGGTGTTATTGTTTTGGCTAATGTCTCTGAAGACTGAATTTGAAAAGTATAAGTTTAGGAATCATTTAAAAAATCTTAGTTTCCACATGAAGGTGTGTAGGCTCAATGTCTTTTCCAAGGTGATCTCAAGACTTTTTATTCCTACTGATATTTCCAAGTTAGTATAGATCTATGTGGGTTGTATCAGGGCATCCAATGTAAATTCTTGTCCAAACAAAAGTTCTGGAAGATAAAGAGGCTTTCTTCACCAGTTTAGCCAGTCCCTGAGGTAACAATGACCAAAGAAGAGCAAAACAGCAAAACAGTTTAGAAAACTGTAAAAGCTAGAGAAATAGAAGATTATGATGGTTGAGATTTTACAATATTTATGACTCCACTGTGATAGAGAAGACTGAAATGGAGACAAGAAAGTTGGAGACATACTATAGGCAAGAAATATGGTCAAATGGAAGCTCAGCCAAAAGCACTGGAAATGGACTATGATGAAGTCTTTGTCCCTTTATGGATGTCTTCTGTTTTGCTTTTTATTTGCGTTGTGGAAAAAAAAGATATTTGCCAAGAACTGCTAGGTAAAAATCACTCAGTCAGGGGTCATGATATGTGTTTGTTTAAGTGGACCCTTATACAGATAGGCTGAGGCTGTGAGTTGGTTTGAAGATTTGATGAAAAAATAATGAACAAAAACTTACAAAAGAAACTCATGGGAGGAAGTACTTGGTACAGGAAGCCAGAGGAGAACAAAAAACTTCAGGACCAAACAAATGCACCGGGAGAATGACCGGGAAACAGGATCTAACACCTGTCTTGGGTTTGACAAGCTGAACCAGCAAGGATTGTGAGGAGGAGAAGGGTTTAAATACTGTCAGAGTGATGCTGGAACAAAAGACCTGGGCTGATTAGCAAACGAGTTGCAGGTGTGAGAGGAGAGCAGACAGCAGGCTGAGGAGGGAGAGAGAGAAAGAAAACAAACACATAAATCTAAACTGAAAAATAACTCAACTTAATAAACATAACTAAAGTAGTGACAGGAAATAAACTAGGAAATAAACTAGATTTACTAAGAAGGGCAGGACTAAAGTAAAACAGAAACAAGACTGTAAGGAAGGTGATAATTTAGAGAAAAAGAAAGAATAATATAATCATTAGACTATGCATTATTATCTTTAGTGAATATACAAATAGGTCCATATTTTAAAAAACTTTAATGAAAATACAAGTAAATAAAAATGAAAATAGAAATCACAAAAGCGCCAGGAGTTCCATATTCCAACTTTAAACCTGACTGAGCTTCGTACAGTATCCATTGGTAACAAGATGATGTTATTTATAGAATTGCATAATCTTCATATAAATCTGTACATAAGGTTATGCAAAAGGTGGAGACACAAACACCAATAAATAACAGGCTTGCACTTCTCCATCCTAAGCAACATCCTCATTCCATCATTATACGCTGCTTTGAGTTTCTGCATACTGCTTTGCCTGTACAGCCTCCACAAGTAAGTAAAAATAGACACTTTCACCACACACATCCTGAACTTGGTAGAAGCATGTTGACTTGTGCATACATTAAACAATGTTGTCTGTAAATGTCTGGGTCATCAGTCAGACCATCAGTTATATAATGCCCTTGGTATTTATCAGAAGCAGTCACTTCAAGAACAGCACCAGATAAAGAGAAGGATGAGAAGTACCAGCTTCTCATCCTGCTTTTTGTCTTTTTTTGTTATAATCACGTAAAATTTTAGTGCATTGTACATAATGCCATACTCCTGACCATATTGTGAGCAGGTCCTCAATAACTTTTTAAAAACCAGCAAAAATAATCAGATCATCAGCATACAGGAGGTGGTTAATTATGATCCCACCAACATCACACCCTGTCCCACAGTTTTTTTACCCACTAAAATCATCCATTTATACTTTAAAAAAGAGGAGACAGAATGCTTCCCTATCTAACTCCCGTTCGTTATTTTAAAGGGAGCTGACATACTGTGTAAACAAGCAAGATGGAAGAAAGGGAAGCACACATCTAAAAATAAACTGAGAAAAAATAAAACTTAGGAATGAGTAGGGCTGCTAAAACAGGCTGCCTGTTCCTGTGGTTCTGCAAGTAGAAAATAAAGATATTTATTGAACTTGTTCCCAAATGATCTAATGTTGTCAATACAGCATTAAGATGGAAAGACATCCATGTGGTCCTCACAATAAAGCCACAACTAACATAATTAGTTCATGTTGTTCTGATCAATTTACCACCTGTAATCACCAAACATCACTGGTTAATTATCAACCACATCCTTTCACAGTAAAAATGTGCAGCAACTGCAGTTTGTTGTTAAGGTACTGGCTTCTTTTATTACCTAAAATAAAAATGTTACTAAGACTCGAGTCACAGACAAGGAGTGCAAGTCTTCAGGGCACAAGTCTGCATCAAGTTGTAAGTTGTTTTTTTTTATCTTTGCCACTTCAGAGCAAGTCAGAGTTTGAACATTGAATTGCCACCTCTGTATTTATAAAGGAATTTTTTAAAATATGTAGACAAAAACAGCCACTGTGGAGGCTTATACCATTTTGGAGGACAAGATGTAGAGCAATTAGGCATTCTGCACACTTGCATTTTTGTTACTTTCTTCAATTAGTTGTACAAGTTAAGAGTGAGATTAATCACAGATTCCTGCTGCTGGCCAAGCAATCCATGGAGTCTTCTACAATGTAATCGGAAAAGAGACAGGAGGAAATCGGTGGAAGTGAGCTGCTAAAAAAAAGAGACAAAAGAATGAGCAAGCAAGGAGAGGACTAATAGAAATCTTGGGAGATGTGAGTCAGTGATATGGTTGCAGCTTAGAATTTATGCCCTGAAGAAAAGATGTGACTCAATAAACCTTGGGTGTGAGTGAGAAAAGAGTGAGTGTATTTGAAATCTTGTTGATCTGAAGAATCTAATACACTAATTTGGACATTTGAAATTCCTAATATAATTGAATAAAAGAAAAATGTAGGTATCAATAATACTTTTAGAATTTTTTTTTTTTTTTTTTTTTGCAAAAACGGTATTGTGTAGTTATACACAATACATTTAAGACTTTGTTGGATTTATTTTTGACATACAATCATTTTAAAACAATCTAATGGTCCCACCTCTAACCCTTGACTCCAAACATTCCCTTAAAGCTTGTTATAAAACATGTAGCTTTAAGGACATTCCNTATTTATTATATTGCCACATACTGGGCAATAACACGCCAAATAACCAAATGACATGTTTGGTTGAATATGTTGATACAGACCATTCCATAAATTACACTGTGCTATTAGGATAATTGAAAAATGCAAAAAAAAAAGATTTTTTTTTAGAATGCCATTTTTGTGTTATTTTTTATTTATAATGTCATTTAGCTAGGCATATTTTATATAAGATTTTGTACCTCACATGTTATATAAGTTGTGTACACTGTTGCGAACTTTAAAATGTTGCATTAATTAGTAGCATATTCATCAGAGCATGTTCTGTACCCATATCATCTTCTTACAGAATACATGGTTGTTGTAACCTAACTTAATGCAGTAGACAAAAAAAACAAAAATTTATGATGTATTTTATTAGATCTTTTTTCAATTTTAAGATATATAGATATAAAGATAGTCCACTTGTCCTCATGTTTTGCCAAAAGAGAGGTTAGGCTCCAGTTTCTCAGTGTTCCTGCAGAGGTGATAGCTGTTTGACAAATGCACGGATCGGCCTTTTTATTGAAACTAGGACAGGGGTGTCCAAAGTCAGTCCTCCAGGTCCAGCATCCTGCATGTTTTAGTTCTTTCTTTAGTTCTTTACCTGGTTCAACACACCCAGATCAAATGATGTCTTGTTAGCAGGCCTCTGCAGAACAATGACATGCTGAAGAGGAACTAAAACACGCAGGATACTGGCCTTTGAGGACTGACTTTGGAGACCCTTGAGCCAGGAGATAACGAAAACCACTTCTTAGCTGTGTATCTGTCAAAAGTTATTCAACCAATGTTTTGGTGTCTCTAATCCCAGATCAGAAAGAAAAAGTTTATATGCATGTGTAGCATTAAAGGTTGAAATAAAATTTTCATGACACACCCTCTTCCCCAATGTCTGTCCTCTCCCCCCTTTTATCCCTTTTGACACACACACACACACACACATGCAATAAGAATATGAAAACCTGGTACACACACACACACACACACACACACAGATGGGAGATCTTACAAAGAAAAAATCCACTGACAGAGGTTAAAGAGGAGAAGAACTAAAAGACTGTTAAAGGCAACTCTCTTTGCCTCTGCCAGGCAGAGGCAGCTGTATTACATAACACTCGGAGGGTTTGGTAGCTCACATGCTTTTAAGGAAGAAGCTCACGTTCCAGTGCACCTGAATTCTCATGCAAGGTAGATGAAGACAAGAATCAGGCGAAGGCTCATAAGCCAAAGCAGCAAAAGCAGAAGCTGAATAATTACCAAGAAAATAAAAAATATGTTGTGCAAAATGGTTTATTTTTCTTATTTATAGAATGTCTTTAACACATTTTACTCCATTTAACAGTGTTGTGAATTGTGTTAATAGTAATGTATTTATCTTAAAACTACTAAAGTTTAATATGTGATAATTACACTAGTGAACTATAAGCAAACTGCAGTGGTTCCAGGCATGTGACTGGTTGCTTACTCAGATGGGCTAACAAAACTCTCTCTTGAATGGTGTCCCATCCACAAGTCTGAAGTCAGAGAACTGATGGCTGAGTTGTCTTTGGTTGCTCTGCACAGGCCGTTGCAGCTGTGACACCATCTGGGCCTGCAGCCTTGTTCTGGCTCAGTCTCTCAAGCTGCCTCTTCACCTGACTTCCAGAGACAGACGGGTGACAGAGGAAGCAATGGGCACAGCAGAGTCTCCTGATTTAGCTGACGACAAATATGTTAAAGCAGAAGGGTCCAATGCTGAGATCAAAGATGAAACATTGTACAAGTGACAGAAAAGATGTGAGTCAAAGGACTGAGGAGTGTTAGTTTAGCTGGGGACAGGAGAGGAGGACGCTGAGTTTGTTCCTGAACTGAACCTGTTGAAGAAACTTTGTAATCTTCTTCACGCTGACCAACGTTTCTGATATTGCTCTTCTAGATCTAGCTCTCCAGATTCTTCCTGTACACTTACTTTTTGTACATTTACTGGCATTAACTTACTTGTTCTCAATGATTCCCTGACTCCCTTTCTGAAAGCTCTTTTTAGCAGTTCAGGTTATTGGGGAAACATCTCACTTTTCTGGTGGTTATAGTGTTGTCCATAAAGAAGTTCATATAGCCAATCACTCACTGAGTTAATATGTTAATGCCATTAATAAGTATCTTGGAAAACAGTTCTGCTTTGTTTTACAGGCATTGTGCTCTCAGTTTAGCAAGTTTTTCTGTCTCGTTCAAATGGCAAACCAAATTTTACCTCATGTAAAGGAGAGAATAATTGATTACAATTTTCTAATCTCCATCAATTGTATTACTTAATGTTTCACTTAATTTATTCACTATTGAAATGTTCATCTAAGCCACATGTGTCAAACTCAAGGCCCGGGGGCCAAATCTGGCCCATCGTAGCTTTTTATGTGGCCCTCTAGACTCCAAATTACATCAATAAGTCCCTCCGATTTTTCACAAATCTGCAAAATTGACATAAAATCAACAAATCTTTACATTTTTTTTTTTCACTGCAAATTTCCCTCAAAATTGGTCAAAAACATTCAGTTGAAGTTTCAGTGTAAAGCTGCTTCAGCTTTACTTGATATCAAGTTATAGTAGGTGATTGATACAGCGATAAATAAAAAGTCTCGTTTAACATCATACATTAGTGCAAATATTGTAAAA
>CAEGAG010167419.1:0-45089 GCA_903067065.1 Brachyrhaphis terrabensis | reverse complement strand
GCTTATATGAAAGGATCCATCGGAGGCAGATGTCTCGCCGTCTGCTGTCTCTTCTCATCTTCTCTCCGTCCATCATTCTCTCATACTCCCTCTGGTTCTTCCTGTCCACCTCCATCATCGGTCCCTTTAGTCTTCCTTTACCTTTAAAGAAATATTTCAGTGTTGACAAGGCAGAGCTGACTCCTTAAAATGTCTTAATTTAACCAGTAATTTTTCTAATTTTGTGAAAAAAATTTATTTTAATCTTTCAGTACGTTTTACAGGACAGATGGTGTGTCTTGACCTTCTTTTGTATTTATGTTAGAGTTCATTGGTCAATCAAGCTAAAATGGGAAATAGGAAATAATGGAAAAATGCAACAAAAAAAAAGAAAAGAATTTAAAGAAAGCAAACAAAAAAAACTGTTCTTAAATGCACCTATTATGCAAAGTTTCCCTTTTGTACATTTTTATGCTTCAATTTGGGTTTATATTGCTTCTAAAAACAGTTCAGGCTCTTGGAAAAAAAATCTCACTCATTTTTGGCAATAAGTTAGTATTTTTTGGTGTCTGGAAATTTAGCCATTTCAAAAACCTCCAGATTGTTGAGTCACAATTGACTGGCACTGTGCTGTTACCTAGCAACCCAAACAGCACTCCGCCCGTCACCTAGCAACCCAAACTGAGCTCCAGTAAGTTTGGTCAGCTGGTTTTACGAGAGTTTTGACGTTGACTTACTATCCAGAAACAACTTGCTGCATTTTTGTTGGATGTGCAGAAGGCTCCACTTCTGCTTTTCAAAGATGCAGTACATGTTGGCCACCTCCAATTTAGCCTCGTTAGTTTGTAGAAGATTTTTCCTGGATGGTTGATGGTAAATATGAAAGGGGTCTTTTATTCTTATGTGTCAACAGTGGTTTTGACTCCATTTCCAGTTGTTGACTCATGACCTCTGACCTTTCCTGAGGTAAATGGGGCCCATAGAGCTTTAGATGCCATTGTCACATTGGTGTAGATGGCTGATTTTCTCTAATCAGCTGAAATTTGAAAAAATAAATCAGAATTAATCACATTTTTTGTAGATTTTCTTTAAGGGAAATTTATAAAATTAAATCCTATGAAAAGGGATAAAACTGTGAATATATTTAAAAAGTGTTCTAAGGACGTGTCTCTCCTGCTTTTGACTTGATTTTATTACACATATAACTGAGATGGTGCCTGTACCCTTCCTTCAGATTTACATATTTCCCCCAGTTGTAAAAGAATAATCGTGCTGAGTAAAGGCGCGGTTCTTTTATTAATGAGCCCGCTGACAGCAGAGACCAAATGCACTGGAGCGTGTAACTTGGCAAACCTTTTAAGTGATACTGTCAAAACCAAAACCAATCTGCATAAAAAATTAAAAGCGGAAAGAATAATTGAGGTTTCTTAATAGATCTTCCATCATTGGTCCCCATACAAGAACTCCTCTTTTTTTTAAAAATGAAGGTTTTACCTTTTGGGGCATTGATGATGTTGATTTCTATCAGGGTAAACAAACTATCACTGTATTTTTAAATGTTTTTAAACCTTATTGTAGTGCTTTACAGGATAATTTGATTCAATCTTGCTTTCTTTTATTCTATTTCTTCTCTTTTTTCCTGAATTTGTTTCTTTTGTTAAATAAAAACTGAGAAACACTTCAGATGTTTCAGAATCTATTCCAACCAGAACTTTTTGGGATCAAAAAGTTTGCAGAGTTGGGTAGTAACTAGTTACATTTACTCAATGATATGTACTTGAGTAACTTTTTTGAAAAAATTTACTTTTAGCTGTATTTTTACTATGTTATACTCTTTACTCTTACTTGAGTAAAAGTTCTGGATTTTCTACCCACTGAATGAAAAACAAACCTGTTTTAACCAAAATTCACCAGACACAGACACCCATCTGCAGTTTCTGTTAAAGTTTCATAAGATTTACATCGAAAGAAGATGATTTGTAAAAAATTTTCTTTTACTTGATTTTGTTATTTTTTGTTTTTTATATGAGTTATTGTCATTTTGGTCCTTAAAATACCAAAATTTCCACTTAAGTTTATACTTTGGTCCGTCTGATGGTGTAATTTTTAAATACTAAATGATTGATAATTTGATCAGTACTTGAGCAGACTTTTTATCAAACACTTTTTTACTCTTGAGTAATTTCCTGGACGTCTACTTTTCATTTTTACTTGAGTAAAAATATGTTGAAGTAGTGCTACTCTTACTTGAGTAAAATTTTTGGCTACTCTGCCCGCCTCTGGCTGTACGCAGCTTTAAATAGACGCGTCACCATGGTAACCATTTATAATAACGCTGAAATAAAACACAAAGGCAGGTTTTTCTTTTCTCTTTGAGCCTGAAACGCTCCACACTGAGGACACATGGCTGGTAGCATGTTGCCGCAGTTATCTACTGGATCAGTATCAGAGCGTTGGCGTTCTCCAGGATAACACGGGTAATTCACTGATCAATATTGCTCCGTTTAGCTGCGATGGAGCTTTTACTTCATCAGTATTAATTGTGAGCTCCTGCCTGGGGAGCTTTTGTGCAGTTTGTGTTTTTATTACCCTGTGGAGTTTTTACACTGAGAGAAAAAGAGGAAAAAATAAAAATAAAAATTGAACTGCAGCAACGCTCAGATTCCAATATTCTGTATAGATCTGAGTCGATGTTTCTGTGTTAAAAGGAATCGCCGTGGGATACACCATCTTAACTCTAACAACATAAATGTCTCTCAGAAATACAGATAAACTACAGAAGAGCAAAGTCTTAAGACTCAGTGTTGTGCAAAAGTTTTAAACCACCTGGTATTTTTCTAGTCAATTCACCAGCCGCTCAGAAAACCTTTTCTTTTCTTTGTTCCTCTGAACTCGTTGTAATTTTTGGTGAATGGCACTTTAGGAATCATGTTACTGGATTAAATATACCATCTTCTGTCAAACACTATTATTTTTTGCGTTTATCACACTGCAAAAAACAAAATCTTACCTAGTATCTTTTGTCTAGTTTCTACTGGAAATAAGTAAGTAAATATTTCCTTAATTTTGATGAAAATGTGCTTATTCCGCTGTATGATAAATTTATCTATAACAAGACATATTTCCCATCACCAATATTAAGGAATTTTTTACTTAAAATAGTTACTACATTTTGCTTTAATATACTTGTAAGTTAGCAGCAAACATCTTACACTGCAAAAACTGAAAAAGATACCAAGTATTTTTGGTCTGGTTATGCAAATATCTCAGTGCACTTGAAATTAAACAAAACGTACTTAAAACTAACTTTTCAGCAGGATATAGGAGGTTGTTTTAAGTTACTAAAACTGAAGAGATTAATTTGCTTTTAATAAGCAAACAAAATATGTAAAAAGGTTGAAAAGAAAACAACAGAACTTTTAAATCCCTCCAGGAAACGACCTTAAAAGTCGTCTCAAAGTTAATTTCATGGGATTACGGGAGAGCCTGCCTGCTTGGATCGATGGATATTTGAAAAGGAGGGACGAAAAGGGACTGAGCCAAAAGAAAAACACATCTGAGCTGAAAGAGAAATGAATGACTTCTTTAGTAACTTTGGTTATAAATCCATTCGTCAGGGCGACATGCCCAGACAAGGTGAACACACATCAGAACGGGCCACCCAGTTTCCCGCTCCGGTTATTCTCACGCCACAATAGCTGACATCTAACCTACTGATCGCATTCTGCTCTCTGACAAAATACCTTAAGAAACCAATTTGATCTTGTTTTGACTTTGCAAAGACACATTAAGCAACTTCCTGTGAAATATGCTGCAGATGCAGGAAACTCTGGGTGATGTCTCATAAAATGGCCCCAACAGGACAGTAGCAGCATCTGTCCTGCATGCGGCACATTTATAACTCCAGAATATCTTTTTATGTGCTTCAGAAATGGTAACTATGCTATAAAGACGGACAAAATCAATACCATTTTAGGCTTATATTCAGTTTTAGGCTGCACAGTCAATAATCCTTGACGCCTGAGTTATCTTATCTCCGATGTGGAGCAATTTGTTCAGAGCTGGGAGAGGGATCACCTGCGGAGCGCCGGCAGCAGGAATGCTGATTCGGGTTTTGTTGCAAAGTGATATTGTATGGAAAATTTGACTGTTAGATGACATTGCACATATTTGTTCTTCTTCCTTTTGTGTTATGTTTTTCCAACCTCAGAAAATCATTAACTCCTTTGAGTTCTACACTCTTTTTACTTTAAAAGAAGCATCTTTGAATGAAGATAAATGTGAGAATGATTTTGCCGATAAATCATTAAAAAGCACTCTGTGATTTGCAAAACTACAAAATCTGGAGGAATTAAATGTTTTTAAGCAAGGTTTATTGCTCTCTGGCGCCCCTCCTGGAGAAACTACATAATGGACCATTTATTGGTCTGCAGTGCTTTTTTTTCTGCTCCTTTTTATTTTAGATTTTTTTCTTAAGTTGACTTTATTATTAAACCACCTTTCAAGAATAAAGAAACAATTGTATAAATGTTATGCAGGATTTAATCAAATAAATTAGAACAAACTGAATTATGTAAATAATTAAAAGCACAATTTTTGAAAAAGATTTTAAGAAGAAACTTTTAGCCAAAATTCTTCTAGCTGCTTTTTAATTAAGTCCAAGGAACACCTTTGGCTACACAATAGCTACATTCACATAACAGGTCTTGATGCACAATCCTGTTTTTTTTTCTCTTTTTTTTCCCAGATTTTCAGTTTTGAATGAAATGCAACCGCAACTAGACTTTTGTGTGAACGGTCTCTGAGCCCAAAGCGACCCACATGCGCTGAAGACGAAAGTAGACGTAACACAGCAACGAAATATTTTATTGTTTATGGATACATTTTTGAAGTTGTTAGGAATCGAGCTGACAGTATTGGGACAACATCATAACAAGACGAAGAAAGCACATCTAATATCAGCGGGCTTTTGGCCCTGAATTATGACGCATGTCTCACGCCAACGATGTAAAAGTTGGATAAAATGCAACATGGCTGTTCTGACTGAAAACTAAACGTCCAATTTAGTTCCACATTTGGAAGTGACACAAATCAGGGTGAAAAGACTGAATTTGGGCCCCACAGACTGCCGTGAAACAGTCAGATATGGGTCAAATTCGCCTGCTGTGTAAACGCAACCTCATTTGTAAGCTGTATCTCTTATTGCTCTATGATGCAAGAACAAATATTGCTGTTACTGCTAAAAGCGCAGCGGTTTTTCATTCACTCAGAATACATTCATCATCTCTGCCAGTATGTTTAGTCCATACTTGCTATACATACAAACCTGATATTTGTATACATTCAATTTTTTTTTCTCATTCTCTGGAGTTAAATGAGACCAAATTTTTCTTGTTTTAGTTTAGTGAGAATTACCTAAATTATTTCTATTTGCTAAATGCCAGAAAACATGCGCCTTTCCTTATTCAAATGTTTGCATACATTTGGTGAGTATCAGGGATAACTGTTTCAGATGGAGAAATGTGTTTGTATCTTTTTACTGAGTGTATGTAAATATATGGTTTCATCTGTATGTTACCAGAAAACTCATTTATGTTACAGTTTCTAACCCATTTTCTCTCCTTTAATCTTGACTTTATTAGTTGAGTGTTTACTGAATATTTTCATCGTGTTTATTGAGCCAAAATCCTCATGTGAAAATATGCAGGGGGGAAAATGCAAATGGTGTGAGACAATAGCATTCCCGTCTGTTCACCAGTGGTGATTACATTTCAGATTGCTGCTTTTTGAAGACTTGACACGAAATGCAAACAGGATTTTGCCCCTCAGGGCTCGGCTGATGTGTTGGTGTAAGCAGTGTCAGTTTCTTTTAGAGGAGCTATGCTCTAACTGTTCTAAATTTAGCATGGTAAGGATAGCAAAGTAATGGAAATGGAGCTGCATAAAACATGAAACGCAAACTAAAAAGAAATGTCGACAAGGGTTTAGTGTTGGTGAAATTGCAGAAAAAAGACATGGGAGTATTTATTTTTTCTGTCAGATTCTGTTGGGACACTTTTTCATCAAGTAAAAGTAAAACGACAGAGTCAAATCTTTCCTTTTCTCGCCAATGCCCCCATGTGTGACCAGTCTTTGTCGTTCTCTGTTGCCCAAAGATAAGCCGTCACCTTCAGGGGTTTTCTGCGTCTCCCTGCTGATGGTTATCTCTGCAGAAGCGAACAACTGAAAGGTCCCCACAACCCAGACGCCATCAGATAAAACGCCTCGAGCTGTTGGCCATTGTTGAGCTAATCTCAGAGTATTCTGGTTGGCTGGGCGGTACTTATGTCTGAAGCATGTGGGTCAGCTCTTATCTGCTGTGGGAGACAATAACAAGGAGATTCAGGTTTCAGAAAGTGAAGGAGAGTGGAGCATCTAGGATTCAAACATCTATACTAATGATGCTCTCAGTAAGGTGAACATGCAGCACATTTTACATCACCCCTTATATCTTTAGCTGCGTTTACATTAACCTTAAACTTTTGAAAATAAATTGTACTTAATGGAAACATGTCAGTTTCAAAAAAGCTGAATATAAAGTAAATAATTTAATTTTTTTGGCCGTATCATGAAATGTATTTTGTGAAACTCCATTGGAAATGTTTCTTTCGCATCACACAAATCATGTGATCAACAACAGGATGCTACTACTGGCGGAAATGACAAAGAAGATAACAGGAAGAGGTAGAAGGACGATGGCGCAATGTGATTTTTAATGACTTATGTGAACAAACGTATTCACGTGTGATATTAATTTAGTTTCTTTTCTAACGGAAGTACCACAATTACAAAATTATGTTTTTTTGAATTTAGGGAAATGTCAGTAAAGTTTTGCACAAAAACAGCTAAATTTAAAGGCCGAATTATTGAATATTCTGTCAGTTATTTTCTGTTGTGATTGATCTCGCGTCTATCGCGACATATTGTCTATTGTTATTGATTTGTTGTCCAGCCCTAATATTTCTTAATCCAAAAAAATGAACAGTTGTAGATATTTTTTTTATATGTAGATGCATCCTTTCCTACAAGTGATTGGACTTTCACTGAATTAATTATATGTTATTGCACTTAATTTAAAAGAGGAATTTAATAATTTGTGTCTTTCAATACAGTATATTTCTAATACTGTGTAAAAGAGGCTTAAGTGGTTAAATAATAAAAAAAAATTTCATCTGATTACTTGGTTAATAGTTAGAATAATCTAACATAATACTAATTTAATTGTTAGTTTTATTCCCCTTAAATCCTGTAAATAAACCTAAAAAACTAAAAAGAAAAGAGGACAGTAGGAAATAAAAATGTTCTTTCCTGTGTTTTCCCCCCACAGAGTGCAGCTCCGACTGCCAGCGCTGCACGGCGGACCTCCAGACCGGCGTCGGCAGCGTGTGCCTGTGGTGCAAAGCGGCGAGGACGTGGCTGCTTGGCGATCACTGCGTCTCTTTCTGCCCCTCCGATCATTATGCGTGGCACGGAGCCTGCATCAGTAAGGACTCTCACTCTCCTGTCTCATTATCAAATGTAGAAAGGTCAGAGGTGCGACAGCAGCCGTTTGAATGTAAAACTGAGCTAAAATCTCATCAGAACCTCCATGTTTTATTCATGCGGCCAGTTGAAGATCTGACTGACTTGGTGGAAGTTGGTTCTCGACCCTCTTTGTTTCTGTCTTGACCCGATGACAAGAAGCAGATGAAACGGTGAATGTTAATGAAGCTAAAAAGAAATCTTTGATACTCACACGAAGGTTTTTAACACAAACCTTTCTCCAACATATTTGTGAGAAAAGTGACAATAAATGTCCACAAGAAAGACTCAAAGAAACTTTAGAAAGAAACACCAATGTCTATTCTTTGGCTTTTGATATTTTTTAGTTTAAATATTTAATTTATGTCATTCTTTTCATTCTTTAAATGTTCTTGGTGTGCAGCATTTTCATGCAAGCTACACTGAGTCAAAATCCAAAGAAAAGAGCAGGTTTTTGTATTTTTTACTGTTAAAACTTAAATTAATTAAACAAATTACTAGAAATCCACCATTTCTTCCCGGATATGAACTTTTTAAGAGTTTAGGTGAAATTTAATTTTCCTTTTTGTAGAGGATGTTGCAGAAAATTGATGGTTTGTATGTTTAGTTCAGGGTCTTAAGCATTTGACTCACTGATGTTTATTATAGTGACACTCGATGATGCTGATCTCATTCTTCACTACAACAATCTGGGATTTTGTTCTCATGTTTTTATTTGATTATAATTGTCGTAACATATTTGTTTGACAAAGGTAGAGGACAGAGGTTTAACTATTCAGTCTAGTAGTAGTTTTACTAGATCGAATAGTGAAATAGTGGAATAGTACACTTAATAAGACAAAACTAATTTATAAGTAACTTTTCAGTAAGAAGTAGGAGTTTGTTTTAAGTCAATAATTCCTTAATAGTTGTGAAAAAGTGTTTGCTCCACTGGCAGATTATTTCACTTATTACATCAGAAAAATGTTTTGTTCTAAGTTTAATAAATCTGCAAATTAAATAAGTACTTTTTAAAATCAATATTAAGGAATTACTGATTTAAAACAAACTCTTATATCTTGCTGAAAAGTTACTTGTAAGTTAGTTTGTCTTATTTCAAATGTACTATTTGCACAAGAAACAAGACCAAAAAAACTTGGTAAGATTTTGTGTTTTTGCAGCGTAACTTTGCAAACTGTGCTGCCATATTTAACTTTTTATGAACTTTGACTTTTAAAATGTTACCTGGGAGTTGTACACTCTGAGTTGGAGCTCTGTCATGCTGGGACGTCCATTCTCAAACTGAAATTGGTTAAACTCTTTCCAGATTGATGAGCAGCAACATTTGCTCCATTAAAGATCATTTGTGATGCTCATTCTTTCCTGGCATTGTGTTAATGCACCTGTATCCTCCGGAGCACCAAACGACCTAAACTCCTGCCTTCTGAATATACTTTCCCATTTAGATTTGATAGTTTTCTCCAATCTTTCATCCTCATCATAACCTTTTGGTTTCCCCATTATTCCCAACAGTCCTCCTCTCTATTTCGGCATTGTTCCTTGTTCTTAATCGTCTTTTCATTCCAGCCTTTCAGCTCCATTCTCCTCGTCGTTATTATTGTCATCATCCTCATAATAACCATCACTGTTCTCATCCTCCTTATACTTATATGACTGATCGTTACCCTAATTCCTCCTTATCCTCATTAGCCTCATCATCACTATCATCCCCCCTTCTTTCTCTTATGGCCCTAAATCTCATTAGCTTTGTCGTCTTCATCGTCCAGGGTCATTATCATCATCATTTCCTCTGTCCTCATCCTGCGATTCAGCAGGTGAGCAGCAGAGAAGACGGGGCGCCTCGCAGCCACGCAGAGCTGCAGCGTCTTCATGCAGATTTAAATGCAAATGTGAGGAGGAGGCTTCGGGCCGCAAAACCTCTGGAGGCTCATTTAGCCGAGCCCGAAGCAGCTGAACACCAACACACACCGTAAAGAAGCAACGCTGCAGAGATAAAACGGGACACTGAACAACAGACGTGGGATTCAATGCATCTGTGGCAATATTTTATACTATGCAGCCTTTTCTTCTGCTGGTGTTGCGTCAGACTTCTGAACTAAAGCTGATTTCCTGAATTTTCTTGAGTTTTTTTTTTTTTTTCTGCGCTCAGAGATGGAAGGAGGGCGCGAGCAGAGCGAGAGGAGTGGAAGGGCTCTTGCAATGATTATACACTTGATCGTGATTACTGATTATTATAAAAATGTATTTTTAAACTCAAGAGCGTGCATTTACAAATTTATTCCAATAGGAATGTAATAATTCAGCAGCTTGGAGTGGAGATCCGTCTTTCAGTGCAAAGATTTAAACCAGCCTCGATGTTCTTCCGTAGGGGATTTGGTGTTGGATGGGCGCTGGGCAAAAACACTTCAACAAGTTTTTTTTCTGCTTTCTTTTATTCAGAGCAATCACTCTGCGGAACAGTTGTTTGCTGCAATCAATGTAGCAACCAATAAATATTTTTCGAGGAGACCCTATTGTGCAACATTCACATTTTGCTCATTTTCGTACTTTGATTTGGTTTTCTATTGCTTCTAGAAATCTAAAAATCACATGAACTTTTTGGCAACAAGTTCATGTTTTTGGGTGTCAAAAACCTTCGGAATGTAACGTCACAAATCAGTAGACTCTGCCCCGTTACCTAGCAACCCCAGTGGAACTCAGCCTGTTACCTAGCAACCAAAGCTGCTAGGTAACCGGCTAGCAGCTTTGGTAACCGGCTAGGTAACCGGCTGACCAGCACGTTTGGTCAGCCGGTTTTACCAGTGGCTGCTGGAAAAGACAAGAGTTTTGTTGTTGGCTTAACATCCAGAAACTTTTATTGAAGTATTTTAACAAATGCTGAAAAAGTTGTGATTAGTTGTTATTGAAGCAAAGTGTGTAACTGTTACTGTATTTTACCTGGACTGTTTCCAAAATCTGAAAAAATGGCAACTCTGAGACGTTTGGCCAAGTGATATAAATATATGTATTCATTTCTATATTTATTTTTTATGTGTCTGTCCAGCTTTCTGTCTCCCTTTGTCTATGTTTTAATCTGTTTTTGTCTGTCTACACCTTTAATTTTTATATACTCTGTTTTTCTCTCTATTTATCAAACTATAATGTATCTCTGTAAGCTCAGCCTTAAAAGGCTTTGTAAGCTAAAATTTGATGAAAGGTTAGAGAAATCCCTGAGCTTCACGTTTCTTATATTTACTTTCCAAAAAGACAAATCTTCTTATAATCCTGTAAAGTGTTTTTGATCAAAAGTTTTCCAGCTTTCTGAAAGTTTTATAAAGTTAGTGATGGACTTCTTAACTCATATTTAGAAAACAGAAGTTTTTTGAACTTTTACTCAGTTCTGAGCGAGATTTTATTTGTATGGAACATATTTAGGTAATAATGTTCACATTTATCCTTTTTGCTCTACTTTCCATAATTTTATCCTAATTGTTTTCTGTAATTTTAATCTAATTTACCCACTTTTTTTTCCCAGAATGCCATCCTTCATGCGGGTCCTGCAGTGGGGCGGGGCTTCTGTCCTGTACTTCCTGTCCCGCCAAAAGCGTCCTGTTGCCCTCTAGCCTCTGCGCTGCCGGATGCCCCGTTGGTTACTATGACAACGGTCATCGGCTCTGTAAAGGTAGGAAACATCCCTGCTGATTGGTCACTCTTATCTGCTGTTTGTACACCATTTTTGTTTTAATTTTTATGTGTTTCTTTTTAATCTTGTTTGGGAAAAAATGTATTTTTAATTTAACAACTGGGAGGTTTTTGAAACGACTCACTTTTCAAACATCAAAAGCATTTTCTCATTCTGAAGGTGGATTTTGTTGTTGGTTTTAGAAGCCGTAAAAAAAAAAGCAAGCATAAAATTGTACAAAATGTGAAATTTGAATAATAAGAAAATAAGAAAAAAGGTAAAGTAAGTAAAAAAAAAAGACAGACCACAGATTGGACAGTAAAATCACACCTAAAGGTTGACTAAAGGTAAATCCATACAGCGTTGGGTTGCTGCAGGTGTTATATTGATCTTTCCCTCTCTCATGTCTGCGCTGACCTTTCTATCGACCTTCCTTTCTGTTTTTGGCAGCCTGTGACAGACAGTGCCTGACATGCGACACCGCTGGGGTTTGTACGTCCTGCCGTGACCCGACCAAGGTGCTGCTCTTCGGAGAATGCCAGTACGACAGCTGCGCCCATCAGTATTACCTCAACGCGACGACCCGCGCCTGCAGAGGTAAGACGGAAACCGCCGCAGCGCGCGCAGCGAAGGACGCTCCTGATTAGTAATGAGGATACAGTATGCGGCCTTTATGGCGTTCATAAATTACTCTCCATCCATACTGCATGTAGTGCAGGAGGCCACGGCGATTTTATGGGGCCCATCTATCAAGTAATAAACTCTGGAACCAGAAATGCAAATCCCAACCATTGTGTGTGCATTTTAACTCTCTTACATCTTCTTTTGCCCAGTGAAGTTGATTAATGAGCTTCATGTAAAATCCTCGGCTTTTTCTTTAAGATTCAACAACTTTATTTCACTGTGGAATAGTCCTGCTGGAAATTCTGCTTATTTATGTTACGGTTCAGGTTTTTTAACAGCTTTCTCTCTGATTAGGCTTTATGATAATTGGATGTTATTTTTGCTGCTGCAGGTTGACATGTTACCCTAACCTTTCTAAATATTACACATTTGTTTCTTTAAATTTCACTCTTTGGCCACAGTTTACCAAATCTAGCGCTCTGTATAAATCTATCAGTTGCCAATATATTGATCTTTTAAATAACATTAATTGTACTGCATTCATTATTGTGGCAGATATAAAATAAATATAACATGAACATGTAATTTTATTACTCTTGAGAAAAATAATTATCCAACTTAATGGTTCCTTTTTGTATTAATAAAATAAATTAATTAAAAATTATTTTAATTAGGTTTACAGTAAATTAAGATGTCTTGTTTAGTTTAATTTCACCCTCTTACGCTGTATTTTTGGCTTGTTTTCCATTTTTTATTAATATAATTAACTCCTATTACACATAGTAAAGGTATATTTTCATAGCTTTTATAAAATTCAACATTTAGAATCACTTACAACAGTGTTGTCCAAACATTTGACCATCAATGTTTTTAACACTAAAATCATTTTATCAATTTTTTATGTTTTCCTCAATAAATGAAAAATATATATCTATAAAACAGTCAGATTCAGATTTAGTAGAATAGTGATCTGTAAATCATCATAGACCTGAAACATGCATGCATTTCCCAAATTTTTGAATTTTTTTCCAAAGAAATAATGTTTTACTGAGTCACTCACTATTTTAAATAGTCATAATTTGGCATCTTTAATGAATAGATATACCAAGTCTTTATTTTATTAAATGTTACTAGATGTTTGTGATTTCACTTTTAATAACTTTAAATAAAAGCTAAATTTGAGGAAAAATGCGGCTAAAAACAGACAAAAAAAGAACAACTTTGTTGTACCTAACAACATTTATGACAAAAAAAATCAAATACCTGCTGCTGGACCATCATTTTTGTTCTATTCTTGAATTTTGGGCGAGTTTAACGCACAATCATTCCAAATGTAACAACACGAGTTTGTTTCTTACATAATAAACTAAAGGTTGAGTGAAGATAGTTATTATTGGTGAGTCTTTTGATACTTACTCAGCCACAGTTAGCTCCATTTTTGGTGAGCTTTATTTTTATTCCAATAGCTTCAGCGGCTAATACTCCATTCAGTCAAGAATTAATTCAGCTGTTGTTTCATCCAGTTTGAGTCTGTTTTAATGTTTACGGCAACCACTGGCTTGGGAAGTGTTCAGCATTTGTAAATAATATAGAGAATTTCAGTGCCAGGACTTGGCATGTTTGTGTTTTTTGCAGATGAACAACTTCTAACTTGTTAGGTTCAGGAGTTTGACGTTTAAATAAATAAGCTGAGAATTGATTTGTTTTCACATCGGTGAGCGTTTGATTGGATCTGCTGGAGGGAAGCCCTGCTGTGACTGATTGTTTTGATTCTGCTTGTCATCAGGCGTCATTATCATCAAGTGCAAAACATGTTTTCCTTTCTAAGCACTGATCTGTGTGTTTGCTGTGCTTCTCAAACCCACACTGACTGAGATAACGACAAACAAAAACAAACACTTAGCTTTTTAATCAGGTGTGATTTTTCCAGATGTCTTCTTTTTCTAAAACCAACATTGAAGCATTAAGATGTTGTTGAACTTTCCTTTTTTTGTTTGGTTAAGCAAGACAAGATCAAATATCTTCAGTTTGGACAAAAGAAGCTTCAACATTTTCTTATTTTTAGTTCATGTAGCCTTTGTGACTTAAATGCTTTAGTGTAAATGCACTACTGTATAGTGTTGTGCGGTGAGGTTCATAGCTGGTGAGGCACTGACTTGATCATAATCAGATTTACAAATATAAACCCCCTGCATGTTATTGTTTACATAAGGAAATTTCACGCATGCGGACAACGACGGAGGGCAAAAAGCCTATTCTTCTACATGTGATGCTGAGCCGCTGCCGCCGTAGAATAACTCCGTTAACTCAATCAAACTTGGACATGTAGATATGATTAATTTTGTGCTGTGCTCCACAGCAAAGGGGAAAACCGATAAAGTACAAAACATAACCACTTCTTTCTCACTCTATCAGCACAGCTACGGAGACTCGTTGCCATAGCAACTGACAACGCCACAAAAAAAAAACACTCATATTTCCCACACAAAGAGCAGAACATTCAGTCTGTTGCAGTCGTTTGGTTTTTGGCTTAATATTTATTTTGCGATTATTAATAAGTGATTGCTGTGGTAGGAGGAGAAAACTATAAATATATCGCTGCACTTTACTGTATGGAAGGTTTTTGCACCAGAAACTGAACCAAAAATACTTGGTAGGATTTTGTGTTTTTGCAGTGTGGATGTCTCCCATTAAGGCCATTTCTTCCCAGTCTCTTATGATTCTTTATTGTTGAATCCTTCTGACCCTGACTGAGGCAGTGAGACCTGCAGAGCTTTAGATATTTTTCATCTGTCACTGCCTGGATCAGACGTTGATGCTCTCTCAGAATGATTTTGGTAGGAAGGATCGCCTCTGGTTCATGGTTTCTTCATTTGTGAGCAAAGTTGTGTCGCCGAAGCCCTGGATCCTTAGAAATATTTTTTAAACCATTGTTTCTTACCTTTTTTAATTTGATCTTCCCTTATTTGGGATCTGGGGAGAATCATTTTATGACATGAGACCAAGTTTGGAATATTGCTTAGTGTAGAGCAAGAAAATGAAATGGCTTTCATATCTTATTCCCATTAGAGAGGATTATTTATTGTCCCGCTATGCAGCTTGTGCATATTGGAGTCCATTCTAACTTTATTTTTCTTTACTCAAACCATAACTTAATGAAGTAAAGAATATAAGGGACCAAATATCCCCTGTAGATTATAGAAAGCCACCTCTTGTATTTACCTCTGGTTTGGTTCCAGGTAATGAGATTTCTCTTGGTTTGGAGGACCTTAAGGAACCGTCTCCATGGAGACAAGATTGCTGCTTCTTTAGCTTGTTTCAGGATTAGCAGCTAAGAGGAAACACTTGTGTGGCATCCAGGCGAAAAGTTAGAATTTTTCTAAGACAACAAACTGCAAAAACACAAACTCTAGTTCTAGTGGAAATATCCTAGTATATTTGAAATAAGACAAAACTGACTTACAATTAGATTTTCAGCAAGAAATATGAGCTTGTTTTAATGTGTTAAATTGAGTTTAACTTCCACTGGCAGAATATTTCACTTATAACTAGATATTTTTCCAAAGTTTCTTTTTCATTAATATTAAGAATTTTTTTTACTTAAAACATCTAGTAAAAAGTCACTTACAAGTCAGTTTTGTCTTATTTCAAGTGTACTAAGATATTTGCACTAGAAACTAGAGCAGGAATACTTGGTAGGATTTCTTGTTTTTGCAGTGTAAGCAGAAATAGTTGTTTTTCCAGGTCATGATGCGTTTTGCCCCCAACCAGCTGCAGCCTCGACCTGAACCTGTGATGAACCTTCAGTTGGAGAAAACAAGACAAACGTTTTATCTCTGAAAACTAGAAAAGCTTCAGGAAACCACTGGGAGTTTTGAAAGGAAAGAAAATCTCTGAGTAATTTATGAAGTAGACCAATGGACTCTGTGATTATCATCTATTTTCATAGATCTACAAACCCAGAGACATTTCTTTTAGGTTAGATATTGCATATATGTTAAATTAAATAGCAATAAATTACATTTTATATTAACGATAGTCAGATTGGTTTGTTCTAAATGTTAGTTTTAATTAGTTTATTTATTACTCATAATTCAAATACCATAATATGTATTTAGATAAGTATTTGAAAAGGAGGTATTCACTTGTTTAACATATTTTTTTCTATTACATGTCTTACTTTACACTCTATTTTCTATTTAAAGAAATAAAATAAATAAATAAAAATATATATGTTCTAAAAAAATTGATTTATATGAACATGCTGAGAGTTTTAATAATATGGAAGATAACACATTTTATTCCACTTGTATAAAGTATTTAGTATTGAAGTAAAAGATTATTTCATTTAAATATAATTTTTTTTATTATTATTATGTAATATTTAAATTAATTAAATAATACAAATATTTTTTTATCCTTTTAAAAAATTTATTTTGAAATAAAAGATGAAAAACTAAATGCCAAATTAAATGTATATATATATATATATACTTTTTTTTTTCTTTTTGTCCAATGGTTTAGTAATACCTGAATTTTCTGTCTCACATTCAACAAACCTGTTTTTTTTCTGACAAGGACCAAAACTAAAGTTTGCTGATTCTTTGAAACTACATGCAAATGATCTCTACAGTCACGTCAAAACCCGTTATTTTTGACTACGTGTCTTGGCTTAGAGTTTCATTCACTGTAAAATTAAATCCTTTCTTCTTTCAATTCAATGTGACGCTTCATTTCAAACCTAAAATCTAACAGAAGGAGGTTTGATTCTCATGCCAGGGTTTATTTAGAACACCACCAACACTCCAGATGTGCAGGTGATTTGTGATAAACATCAGAAATGTATTCAAATCATCTTTTTTTCCAATGTTCCCAACACTTCCTCTTCTATTTCTCCTGTCCTGTTCCCAGAGTGTGACTGGAGCTGCAACGCCTGTAAAGGCCCTCTGCGAACCGACTGCCTGCAGTGCATGGAGGGATACGTGCTGCAGGACGGCGTGTGCGCCCAGGGCTGCTCCGTCGGATCTTATCAGGATGGAGACAGATGCTTCGGTCAGTCCCACAGAAAGCAGATAAGCGTCTCTGCCCTCATGTGCAGCTGATGCAACCACCTCTGGTTTCATCATGTTATCACCTGAGGTTGATCTTCTGTAAAGTTTTTATAATCTGGCGATGATTAAAGCAGTAAATCAGCGGCAGTGCAGAAAAAAGGAGGAGCCTGAACTACAAATGGAAATTATATTGAATATGCAGCTAAAATCTGACCCAAAGGTTTCCATTTTGGGATTATATTCCTTTTAATCTCTAACACCTGGAAAGGCTCGAGCTTCCCCATTTATATGTAGTTGTTTTCTTCTGACATACTTTCCCTTTTTTCTCACCAACAGAAAATAATTTTTTATTTATTTTTTTTACACAAATTAGATTTTTTCACACCATTTTACATTTCCATTTTCGTCTCAACTGCTTTTAGAAACAACCCAGAAACACGGAGCTCTTCTTTTGCAGTAAGTTAATGTTTTTTGGTGTCTGGAAAACGAGCTGTTTCAAAAACCTCCAGATCCTCCAGACCTCCAGATCGTTTAGTCACATTCAAAGGACACTGCGCTGTTACCTAGCAACCCCAGCAGAGCCCAGCCCGTTACCTAGCAACCCAGGTGGAGTTCCAGCACTCTTAGGTAACTGGTTTGACCACTGTATGTGTTAGGAAATGTATCTAATGGCCGCTGGAAGAGACAAGTGTTTTGTTGTTGACTTACCATTCAGAAACCACTTGCAGCTTTCTTGTTGGTTGTGCATGAGAATCCCCTTCTGCTTTTCAAACATGTATGGTTGTTTAATTGCACATTTCTTTTCAGCCATTTTGACGTGGAAGTGTAAATATTGAAGCCAACAGCATCTTATTTGGATTTGAAATGACAGAGACACTAAATCAACTCACTCAGAACTGAGAAGACTGAAATATTCTTAGCTAAGAATAATTTTGTGCAAAAAATGTAACGAACTTGTTTTGTATAGCCCATAGACCTATTCTAACCTGGTCAAGGAGTCATAATAGGTCACCTTTAAAAAAAATAATAAAATTGTCTTAGATTTATACAATGAGTGAATCCCAAAATGTCAAATTCAAGATTCATGGCCATTATGACTTATTAACTTGTTACTGTAAACCTAATCTAAGAAATTTCATAGTGGTTTGTGTGGGAACAGATCTACTTTAACCAGTGGAGAATATATTGAGGACTCCAGGTTTTGGTTATAGAATGACGTCTGTTCAACTCTCTGCTCACACAATATCCCTGAGAAAGAGCAACAACCATTCACTGCATACATGTTTTATACAATAGATGAATCCATAGTTATGCTACCAAGGGAGAAACTGAAGTTTGTGAATATTTCCTCTAAGCATGGCTGAAGTGCAGCTTTTTCTGCCTCTTCGCACTGGATGAAAAACAAGTTTTTCTTATAGTGAAGGAATCCTGACCAGTGATGTTCAATGTCGAGTCTGTGTCACTTTAATGGGGGAAAAATCATTACAGTGTGAAAATCTATCTCTGAGATAGTGTTTATTTAAAGGTTTGCATCAGAAAGCTGCTCTCCTCTCCTTGGTTGCATTGAGCGCGCTCTGTGTTGCTGCATGTTTTTCACATGGACTATTTATGTATATTTGTGCAGTTTGAGATTTTTTGGGATATCCAGTGACATGTTTTTCTCTTTTCGTATGTCTGTCTGTTTCAGGTTGTGACGATCACTGTGTGAAGTGCAACAGTCCTGGAAAATGTCTGCAATGCCAGCCTCCCTACGCCACTCTGCAAGGACAGTGTGTCCTTCAATGTGGCAGAAATTATTACCTGGATTCCTCATCACAAGTCTGCAAGGGTAAGAATCAACACTTTAAAATGTTTTTAAAATGTAATATAGCTTTATTTTATGGTTTTATGGTTTATAAATAAAATATATTTATGTTTAGCTTTCTTTTTGCAATGAATGTTCTGCAAAGAAAAAACTAAATTATAAAATAAAATACTCCTTCAGTCTTGCCTGTGGTGTCCTGTTTCTTCAGCTTGCTCCTCGGACTGCGTCCAGTGCGACGGTGTTGGACGCTGCTTAGTGTGTCATGACCAGACATTCCTTATGGAAGGATACTGCACCCCCGACTGTGGACATGGATATTATGCCGATCAAAAGACAAGAACCTGCCACGGTAATAACATTATGCCACTGAAAGAACATGTCCAATGCCTGCTGGTTACAGGAGATGTTTCTAACTCACATGGGAATCTGAGTTGATATGGGGGTTCATAGAGTTCATCGTTTAAACAAAAGTGGGGGTCAAAAATCTGATCTGAATTCAGAATTTATTTATTTTTTAAAAGGGGCACATTATGTAAAATTCACATTTTGCACTGTTTTTGTACTTACATTTGGGTTTTTACTACTTTTAAAAATAGCTCAAACGTTTTAAAAAAAAAAAACCTCCAGCCAGTTTTTTGGCAATAAATTCAAGTTCTTTGGTGTCTGGAAAATTAGCTGTTTCAGAAACCTTTGGAATGTAAAGTAGCAAATCAGAACGCGCTGCGCCGTTACCTAGCAACCTCGGCGGAATCCAGCCAGTTACCTAGCAACGTCAGTGGTGCTCCGAAAAAGACAAGTGTTTTATTGTTGACTAACTGTTCAGAAATCTCTTTCTACTTTCAAAGATGTATGGATTTATAATTGCTCTTATGAATCCATTTTGGGATGCAAGCGTGGATGTTGAGTTGAGGGGCGTGGCCAGCCTTATTTGGATTTAAAGTGGCAGAGGCCCAAACCTGGGGCCTCTGCTCATTTTGTTAATAGAATTGATCAGACTAAAATCTCATTATCTAAAAATAATCTTGGGCAAAAAAATAGACTGGGCATGCTTTGTATATCCCAAAGACTTGTCCTAACCACCATAAAATGTCAGAAGAAGCAGTAAGGTTGACTCTGATTAGTAGCTAGCTTGACTATGATAAGCTACTACATAGCTTGACTTTTAGCACTTGTCACATAAAAATGCATTATTTTTTATTTTTGATTTTTTGGACTTCACCAACAATCCTAAAAGATGTTTTATGTACAAGAAATTTAGCTCTTCCATAGACCTTCCTCTCCAAATAACCACCATTCACATCTGCTCTGGTAAGTTTTAACCACATTTAATTTCCCTTTGGGATGAATAATGTGTTTTTAAATGTGAACTTAATGTCTGATCAGACTAGCTGTAGTTTTAGCAGCTGGTAGCTTCTTAATTAGCTAGCTTTTCTATGATAAGCTACTACATAGCTTATCGTAACTTAGCTTTTACCTTTACTCTGATCTACTGCTTTGTAATTTTTCAGCTCGTTTTGAGTATATTTTACATTCAAGTAGCTAAAAACACTAAGATCTAATATTTTGGTTTTCAGGTGCCTGTACATTTTGAAGCTGCAACTTTATTTAGTTTTAAAAGAATGCAGAAACATTTTCTTTTAAAAACATGTTTTTTTTTTTATTTAGATAAAGACTCTTTGTCTCAATAAAGATGCTTTCATCTTTATTTTTAAAACAGAATATATTTAGTTTTTTACAGTGCTACCAACACAAAGCCTCAGTTTCTCTCTATGTGTAACTCCCAGGTTATAAATTAGTCTGTTATCCTTGAGATCAAACTGTATCTGGTCACTTCTCAGTCTTAGATCTAAAGGGAAGCTAAAGAAAAAAAAAACAGCAAGATAATTTCTGCATATTATTTAGTCATGAGAAAATCACAAATCCAAACATGGTGCTATATGTGGACGTTAACTTTAAAAGCAGGCCCTCGCTAGATTAAATCAAACAGAATGACGCTGTGGGATTTATAACCCTGGGAAGCTTAGGATAACTTTCCTGTTGCCTAGCAACAAGCCATGTGGTTTTTCTGACGTCCCTAGGTCATCTGCATCATTTATGAGCCCATCTCAGTTTTATTTGCTTGATGTAACTGCACACATGCACTGAAGTTATGTAAGACATTGAATTTCAATATTTATTTAATATGAAACCTTGAGAAGTAAAAAAATATATATATTATAAAATGCATTTGTGGCTTATTTTATTTATTTTACCAAACATAGTGTTTCCCTGTGAAGATTCATTCACAACTTTGACATAAACACTGGAAAGCAAGCTAATTGGGTCAGGAGATCACAGCTGTAACTTTATATATTTATATTTATGCAGATTTTTGTTCATTTTTATTTAAAGTTTTCCAGCTGTCTTGAGTCTGCAGACAAGTTTACCAGCCGATACCAAGTATGTTCAGCAGGCAGGAGACCTGGGTCAAGTAGATAAATGGTTTTTATCACTCACTTTTTAGTCACTCACAGACATATGAAAAGAGCCATAATAAAAACTGGTTGAAGTTTACAAAACGTAAATAAATGCCTATTTTATCATCCCCTTAAGCACAGAAAACTGCATATTTAAGAGTGGCACCTGTACAACCTTATACATCCAGATTAACATAAATAAATAAAGGCCAAAAATCTGTGTGAGTTCATAAGCAGCCTGGGATTTTCTACAGGTTTTTAAAATCATAAATTTTTGAATTAAAGGTAACCTATTTGGGGTCCTTAAACAGGTTAGCAACTGGCGTATAGCTGCATTGCCGCCACCTACTGGACTGAGCCAACCTTACAGCTGTTACAAATCTATTGAACAGCTAATAAAAGTTGATCTTTTCCAATCAGTCAATCTAACAACTAATTGTAGTTAAGCTACCTGCTGTTCAGAGTTGGACAACTTACAAAATGGCAGCTAACATATCCTATAGCCATGTTGGTTTACCATTTTTTATCCAAGTGAAGACCAGTGAACGCTGATATTCTACCACTAGCATGATTTGACAGAAAAAGAGACGATGAAACCCTTCTGGCTTTGGTTAAAACTTTCTCGTTTTATGGCTACAAAAACACAACAAATCTTTTTTTCCATTAAGTTCAGCTCAAACACTGGCATAGTTTGTCTTATATATTGCCGTTAGATCACCTCAATTGTTTCACATTTATTCTGAATGTCTTTATATTTCAGAATGGATGACAGTTTGTAAAACTTTATCATGACAGCAGCAGAATTACTGATTCACAAATCTATTTAGATAGACAGCTAGTATTAACTGTGTGACGTATAGATTTAATTTGTCTTTGGGAATCACACAGAATAAAGCTTTGACTGTGGATTTTAGACATTTAAGGAGCCTTGCACTTGTTTTTTTCATTTATCTTTAGATGCTGTGAACCTATAAGTGACAATGCCGCAGGCCTCTGGGGGGAAGGCAGCAGTTGTGAAACGATTTATGAAAAAAAATGTGTTAAAGTTTATTTCTGCGAGAAAAATATATAATTGTGTTCCCTTTGAGATAAATGCCCCTTTCTTCTGAAATAATGAACAGTTTTAGCCTCGAGACATGTACTAATTCATGACTCAATCAAAAAGAAAAGGAAAGAAATGCTTAACATTTTTTTTTACCACCCAATAAAAAAATAAATAACACCCTCCCTACACTAGTGCTTTAAATTATAAAGTTGTTCCCATTTGTAATAGTAATTACGTGTCTAGAAGTTTGAGGGTTCAGAGTGGCTGTTGGCATCATTAGAGGCGATATAATGAGATTACATCGAAGCATCTGAAAAAAGAGCTGATCTTTAAAAAGTTTGTGTGTAAAGTTCAGCCAGCTCCAATTAAAGCCTGTTTCTAAAATGCCACACCAGCACCGAGTTGTTTCACGCCGCAATTTCTCTCCGAAGAGAGGGGCCCCTCCCCCACCCGTTTCCCTTTCACTGCATTTTCTCACCCCTAGCACCCACTCACACCCACAACACTGCCCCGCTGTCATTTTATCCATTAAGCTGAACCATTTGAAAGGTTTAAAATGTACTAATTACAGTAATTATCAGGTTCAGTTTTTTATTAAAAATAATGGAAATGTGGTTTAGATTGATGCATTCTATAGCTTTTACCCCTACACATATATATTTATATATTTAATATGAAAATTTGAAAAGATCTCAATAGAAATATACTTTCATGGATTTTCTGCTCTGACTATTTGGTTTCCAACAATAAATCGTTTATTCTTTATGATAATAGTATACAGATTTAGTAATAAACATTTTGTTGATGTTAAAATTTATGTCTGAGCATGCAGCAACACCAAGGTGTCTTTTAGTTTTTAGCCTCATTAGTGCCAGTTAGTGGTCAATCTTTAGCCTTTGCTACTTTGTTGACTTGTTCACTATTTGAAATTATAGATACACTAACTGTATTTACCATTACATTTTGACATTCTGCTGTCGAAAAAACACAAATTTGCCATTGCTGTGTTTCCATTAAATAAGAAATCCAATTGAAATCATACGTGAAAAAGTTTGTTCACATGATAAGTTATTAAAAGTTATGGCGTCGAAGGATGTAAGTATAATATATTCATAATTCAGTCATTTGGCGTTTTTGGGAAATTTAAGTCTGCGATTATGCAGAATTAAGGATCCAACACTTTCAAATGACAAACTTAACTTTAACTTAAATAACTTACATTTATTTTCATAATTCCAATTGGCAAAATTATACAGTAGATGCAATGAACAAATACAAAATCTTGGAAGTATTTAAGTCTAGTTTCCAGTGCAAATATATCGGTACTCTTAAAATAAGACCAAACTAACTTACAAGCAACTTTTCAGAAAGATAGTAGATAATGCATTAATTTTGATGAAAAATTACTTTGCTCTACTGGCAAATTATTTCAATTAAATACATAAAAATGTTTTGTAATAAGTGAAATAATCTGCCAGAGGAAGTTATACTTTTTAAAAATAATTTTGAGGGATTATTGACTTAAACATTACTTGTAAGTTTCATTTTATTTCAAGTGTACTAAGATATTTGTACTAGAAACTAGACCAAAAATACTTGGTAAGATTTTGTGTTTTTACAGTGTGGAAACAAAGTTGCTGACTCTGTGACTGCAATCTGGTCATTGATTTCCATCAGCATAGATAATACAAGACACGCTGCAGCACCATATAATCTGAGCGTATTGAATAAAAGTTGTCCGAGGATGGAGCCTTGAAGAGCCCCACATGTGATTTTGTGGTTTTTGTTTTCCTCAGTGAACCACCACAGCCCTGTCCTCCACATCAACGGCTCCCTGCTGGTTTCCATCGGCGGCTCCGCCCCTCTGCTGCCCTCTCTGATGGAGGTCAGGGACCCCGACAGTCCCTCTGGGCGGATGATCTTCCAGCTTGTTCAGGAACCAAACAACGGGCGTTTGGTCCTGTTAACAGAGGAGGAAACAGGAGAAAATGGAGGGAAAACGAGGCGAGAGCTGCACAAAGACGACACCTTCTCGTGGGCACAGCTGAAGCGTGGTCGGGTCCACTTCACACACCTGAAGAACAAAGCCAGGTAACTGGATCAGATGTTTACAGCTGCAGAATGCAACTTTTAAAAGAATGGTATGAGACAGATAATCTATGAAAAAATCAACCTACTCTGCCTAGTCCCAGTGCTAACTAGAAACAACCAATCAGAGCCAGGAGGCGGGTCTTAGCGCTGTCAGTCACCCTCGGTGTGCTGCTGCTCATCCCTCTACTCACTGAGAGAGGCTGAGGCTAGCGTAGCCTGTCAGAAATGCTCAAGCTAGTTAGCATGGCCAACTGTCATGGCAGACAACCGGATTTTCTGTAATGCTAAATTGTTTCTGGACTGGATATTCCTCTATTATGTTGTATTTGTTAAAATAAAGCCATTATTTACTTGTTTGTCAGATCAGATTAGCTTTATTTTGGTAAGTTTATGTTACAAAAAACAACTGAAACACATCTAGATTTTATTTTACTTTTCTCTTGGCTAAAGTCTGTCCTCTGCCTACATCTCCCAGAATGCTGTGTGGTTCCAGATCAGAGTTCAGTGAATATTCTGTCAGATGCATTTATGTATATTGTATCCATTTGTTGTCCAGCCCTATACTGGATCCTGTAAAAATAAGGTGTAAATAATTTATGTTTTGCTCTTTTTCTTCTTCTTTTTTTTTTTTTGCTGCTTTTGACCTAAATCCGATGACACAGAAAACACATCAGAGTGATTGTGTTGTCTCTTCAAATCCAAACCATCGGCTTGTTTTTTTTGTTTTGTTTGTTTGTTTTAACACTGCAGCTGCTCTGAAATAAGTCCGTTCTTTTCTGTGTTGGACTCCAGTGTCCATTTATCCAGTCACAACAAACCTAATAAACAGTTTAGTCAGTTGTGATGCAGCTGGTGTGGCCTAATACAGCCGAAAACCAATAAATGAGCAAAATATGATCTGCTGCCCAGTTTAAGGCTTTTAGATTAATAGAGGCATCGGAATGTAAGCCACCCAAATAAGATTAAATCTCCTTATTACTGCCATATTTTTCAAATTATGTGGAGTGCTGGATAACGCCTGCAGACTCACAGCTGTATTAAAACTAGCTGCATCATCTGCCGATCAGACCTGTGTGCTTTCGTTTGGCTTTTTATGTCTTTTTGAGAGACTTGGTGGTTATTTCAGAAGCATCTATAAACACAGAGTGAAGGCTGTAATAAAAATAGGTTTAGGCTCTCAAATGTGAATTTGTTTTCTACTGGCACCCAGAGGCGCTGGAGAGGGAAGTCTGGGTTTCCCTACGAACCGATCCCAAATTAATTCAGTTGAATTTTTGCATTTTGCTCAATTGCCTAGTTTTGCAGGATTTTAGGGAATTTTCAGGTAGAAACCCCCAGCAGAACCAGAGAATATTTTAAACTGTTTTAAATAGGGATGAAAATCAAGAACAGGTTTTTGTATAGTATGTGCTCCGTCTTTTGCTTTAGAAAAAAATCCAAGATGGCGTCGTGGCGGATGCGCTCCAAAGTATGTTTACATTTCACCAAAAAAAAAGAAAAAAAAAAAAGACGACACTAATTCCAGTTGCAACGTGTTCAGAATTTTAATCACAATTAAAGGACAAAATACGTCCATCAAACAGTTGATCACACAGTATTGAACCGATTGGTACAAATGTAAAGTATTTCATATGTTGCTTAGCAACTGTAGCCACTCTCAAAGGGGGCGGAGCTTCAATCACAGCACTCGGGTTCAAAATGTTACCAGCCAATCAGATGAAAATATCTTGAATAGTTCCAAGGAACCTGAATGTATTCAAATAATTATTGTAAAATATTAACGTAATTTAAACCGGTTGCATCTCACACTGTCTTCCCGGTGATTTACGTCTATCCTGCTCCAGTTGGTGCTCAGACCGGCTGATCCGGCCCCTGGGAGTTATTTCTAACAAACCTTTAATGATGAGGCAGGATGGTGACATATTGCTGATGTGAACTGTGGTGGGTTACTGTCCTCGTTCCCTCTCCAGCTCTGAGCTGATTAGGTCTAATCGCTCACACCGTTATCCTCAGCTGACCCATTTCAAGACACATCCTGGTCTAAAGAGCGTGTCTGCGGCTCAATCAGAGTAATTTCACCTATTCAGTCAGTTTGAATCAGCTGCCTTTTTGTTGTTCATCATGTCCTCTTCCTTTGCTCTTTGTGTAGGACTGGTGAGTTCACCTTACGGGCCGCTGACCCCCAGATGTTTTCTCAACCGGCTGCAATTCAGGTTCATGCCGTGTCCATGCAGGTAAACACTCACTTTGATTGATCACTCCAGGTCCTGAAAGCAATGGATCTCAGCTTTTCTGGATCTTTTTTAATGTATGGTTGTTTGTAAAGGACCAGATTTAAACAAGGACAAAAGATGTTCAAAAATTGGAAAACATTTAAATTTAATAATTCCAAAAAATAGGTAACAAAGCAGTGCAAAATAAGTCAAAGTATAAATAACAGATTTGGGCCCAAATCAACTGAGGTCAACTGATCTGATCAAACTAAACTGATCTGAGGTGGAGTTACCTAAATGTGCCACACGACGGAGGCACAACATAACAAAGGAACAAAAATATACAAAATTAGCAAACGCAACTTGTGGAGCAAATAAAGCAAAACTAACTTCTAACATCTGACAATGGGACTAGTACATTGTCAGATGAAACTTTTATCTTTCTGAAAAGTTACTTTTAAGTAAGTTTTGTCTCATTTTAAAATTTCCGCTTACTGCAACAACACAAAATCAATATATTTGGTTTACATTCTAGTGCAAATACCCTGGTACACTAAGACAAAAATGACTTGCAAGTAACTTTTCAGCCAGATATAGGCTTGTTTTAAGTAAATAATCCCTTAAAATTTATTTTAAAAGTCCTAGTTCCACTGCTAGCTTATTTCACTTATTACAAGACATTTTTCCCATGTTATAAGTGAAATAGTCTGCCAGTGGAACTAGACTTTACTTCAAAACAAGCTCTTATGTCTTGCTAAAAAGTTAATTTTAAGTTAGTTTTGTACGATATCAAAATATACATAAGATATTTGCACAAGAAACTGGACAGAAATACTTTGTAAGATTTTCTTTTTGCAGTGCAGAATACACAAAAAGGAACACAAGAAATAAACTTAAAGCAGTGAACTAAATATGGCAAGATCATTCTAACAACAATGGAGAACTCAGAAACGAACAAAACACAAACAAATAAAACAAGCAGGGATCATAACAGAAACACTTTTGTTTTAACGTGACTGTGATATTTGCTGCTATTTCAAACATCTGCTGTTTGCAGATGTCTGCTGAAGTAGCCGCACACATCAGACTGTTCTTTGATTTAAAGAGACGGTTTCTCAGATGATGGCTCAGCTCCAATAGCTCTGTCTGCTCTGCTGTGCTTCCTTTGATAGAAGTCACTGGCTCCTTTCAGTGAGAAGAGAAGTGAGTTTTAACCCCCGACACAAAACAGACTATTTGTTTCTGCAGCAGTGCTGCAATCTGAGTCGTGGCTTTTTGGGGAAAGAGCTGCAGATGAAAGGTTGGACACCTCTCCTGTGCAGGATAAAAGATTTGCCCTCCCACCTGAGTCTGCCTCCTGATTGTTTTCATTTGCCTCAGGAGGGAGATTTCAGCCGATTCCTTTGGTGTGCAGGCGTGCCTTTGCACGATTTCAAGCCCCACATGCTGCCGCTCCAAGGCAGCACCGGCACGTCTTCAGTTTTATTGTGTGGATCAGAGACGTGACGACACAGTCTAGGTCGGTGCCAGTGACTAGTCATCCACCTCACCAGAAAAAAAAAAAAAAACCTGGAAAAGTTTTACCTCTTTGTTATTCATGTTGAAGTCTTCTGTGTAGCAGGGCTACTGGAAGGCTCCAAAATGTTAAATTTACTGCTTAAAAATCTTAAATTCCCTTACAGTTTTTATGCTTTCTTAAATTTGTACATTTATTTATGAATTGCTTCCCCATCAACATTTTTTCATCCTTCTCCCATGATTTGTAGCTCTGACTTAGAATTATGTTTCTTTTCACAATATTTGAATCTTACATTCATTAATTCATCAAAACTAAGAAGATGCTTGAAGTTCAGGGCCATGCACTTTGTTGCATAAATGTGTCTAACTTTTCATTTATTTACTTTTTGTTGTATTGAAATCAAATATGCTGGGATTTTTCCTTTTTATGTCTTTATTATTAATATTTAAATAGTTTCATATCAGAATTAACAAGATGGGCATGAACGATAATCAGAAATGGTTACTGGTCATGAAAAGCCTGATCAGTTTCATCCCTGCCAATGATGCAAGGAATCAATAAGTACTATTAAAATTAATTTTTGCCCACCAAGTCAACCTGCAATAGAGTTGTGGTTATAACACCGCATGTTTAAAGGCGGATTATTCAGTAAAATTCACATTTTGCACATTTATGTTTTGCAATTTGTCTCTAAAAACAACGCTAATGCTTAAAATAAGTTAATGGCAATAACTTAATGTTTTTTGGTGTCTGGAAAATGAGCTGTTTCAAAATTCTCCTCAAAGTTGAGTTACATTTGAACGGCACTGCGCCATTACCTAGTTCATCACCGAGTAACCCAAGCTAAGCTCCATCGCGTTTGGTCAGCTAGTTTTACTGCTGTATGCGCTGTACAATGGCTGCTGGAAAAGGCAAAAATGGAATGACTTACATTCCAGAAACCACTTGCTGTATTCTTGTTGGTTGTGCAGGAGTTTCCACTTCTGCTTTTCAAAGATGTATAGTTGTGTAATTGTGCATCTGTTTGCTGCCATTTTCATGTTTGAATGTAAACTTTGAGTTGGGGGGGCGTGGCCAGCAGCAGCTTCTTTGGATTTAAAGAGACAGAGACCTAAAAATGGCTCAATAGGCAGAACTGAGCAGACTAAAATCTCATTATCTAAGAATGATTTTGTGCACAAAATGTAATGAACATGTTTTGTATAGGCCTATCCTAACCTGTTCAATGAAGCAAAGCGCATAATAATAAACCTTTAAGCAAATAAAATCACTACACATATGTGAGACAGACTTGCAAATACTTAACTTTCTTTAGTTATTGAGTAAGTAAATTAGCTGTTTTCATGTTGGTCTTAAATTTAAACCCTTGTGGCTTCACTGCTTCTAAATTTAACTTGTGTAACTGATAAAGGAATCTGGGTCTGGGTCACCCAGAATCAGGGCATCTCCAGTTTGTTCGAGGCGTTTCCTTCGGTTTGAGCTGCTGCTCTAAAGGCAAAACGCTGGAGTTCATCCAGCAGCCGAGGAGCGATTCACATTAGACGCACGCTCTGCGTCACGCTGCGCCGCTCGGAGCTCCCGACCCGACAGCTTCAAACCCGCTCGCTTCTCCACCTGCAGCTCTGCGCATTCTCCCTGCCCTGCAGGCGAATCTTCAGGTTGTTTTTCTGCTCACAGCATGCGCTTTGATAAGCTTTTAAAAAAATTGCATTTCAAACAAATGTACTGAACTTTCCAGAAATACGAGATAATGTTCACATTTAAATATTTCATGCTTTGAGCAGTTTTTTGGAGCAAGATATCCCTGGATTCTTAACCAAAACAAGTACTAAATGCAGCGTTTCTCAAACTTTTTCATACTGAGGATCATTTAAGCGATTTAACAAACACTTAACTTGAAATTTCCCTGAAGTAACACATCTTAATATATGCGAACTGAATTGAAAATATTAGTGTCTAAAAGGTAATTTATCTTAAATGTCGTAACTCTCTTATTGTTGTTTTCTTTGGACATCCTAATGCGCTGTTTTGTAAATGTGAACATGTCGACTTTGTAAGTTATTTTCAGATTCTGACAGTTTGCAGTCTTAAGTTTTCCTATGATGTGAAAAACACATATAAATAAAAAAATAAGTTGTTCTTTCCTACCATAATTTGTGTGTATTAATAACAATTATAAGCACAATAAAAAAAAAGACTTGTGTTGCTTAGCCATAAACAATAATCCTCTATAAAGTTATCCACCAATTCCTACCATTGATACTTAATCTGTTGTATTTAATCCATTTAATCATTTTTAATTCAATCAAAATAACAATAGATGTTGATGTGCAAGCAGAGCATTATAAGCAAGCAAAGTCGTAACAACAAAGAACAGAACTAATTGAGACTCGTTTACGGCTTAGAAAAGAATCCAATCACTCCTGAACGACGTCAATCCTCTCAGTAGATATCACTTCTTCTGATCATAAAAATATTGCTGGAGTTGTTTTTTTTTTCCCACCAGTATCTTCAGTTTTTCTTTTGAGTGGGTTACGTTTAGGTGGAAGGCTAAAATTTGCACATCAGTTGAATGTCGTATTTAAAAACTGCATTAAAAGAGTCTCATTATGGTTAGAGAAGAAAAGAACCAGATTCTCTTCTCTCCTGCACCTCTCATCTTCATTCGGTAATTAGAAGCAGGAAGGTAACGACCAACTCTGGAGCAAGTTCCTCACAACGGGAGGCCTCCGCTTCTCGCTGGCTGTGTTAGCTGTGTTAGCTGTGTGAGGCGTCGGGCGCAGCTTAACGAAGCGCCTTGTTTAACCTCCCTCTTGCCTTCAACGTCGCGGCTCCACGCTGCAGCAGGCGGCTGCAGCAGGCGGCCGCAGCGCCAGGCTGCAGTCATGCAGAGGAAAACACAACCGCTGTCAGGCTTTGAGATCTTCTCAGCAGCCTTTCATGGCGATGAGATGTGCTCCAACTCTGAAGCAGTTTCCAAATCTTCAAACAGAATGATGCTTTTTAAAGGGGACATGTTATGGAAAATTTACTTTTTGGACGTTTTTGTACTATTTGGTTCCCACTTTCTTCTAAAAGCAGCTCAAGTGGTTAAAAAAACATCCAGCCACTTGATGCTTGTTAGTTTTGTCTTATTTCAAATGTACCAGAAACTAGACCAAAAATGTGTTTTTAAAAGTGCTTCATAAATAAACTTGACATTGATCATATTTTTATTTTATTTTATTTTATTTTTGCAGTGTGATTTTTGGAAATACCGTAAGTTAATGGTTTTTGTGTCTGGAAATTAATCTGTTTCAAAAACCTCTCGAATGATGACACTGCGCCGTTACTTAGCAACCCCAACCGAGCCCCAGTATGTTTGGTCAGCTGATTTTGGGATCAATACTTTGATCCCAGAGGGAAATTAATTAATTAAATAAATAAAAGGCTTCTGGAAAAGACAAGAGTTTTGTTGTTGACTTACCATCTGGAAACCACTTGCTGCATTCTTGTTGGTTGTGCAGGAGGCTCCAATTCTGCTTTTCATAGATGTATGGTTGTATAATTGCGCATCTGTTTGCAGCCATTTTTATCTATGAGTGTAAATGTTGAGTTTGAAGGCTTGACCAGCAGCAGATTATTTGGATTTAAAGAGACGAGACGCCTTAAATCAGATTATTATAAACTGATCAGAATATAATCTCATTATCTAAAAATTATTTTGTTTCATAAACATGTTTTGTGTAGCTCATGGACCTATTCTAATCGGCTAAAGCAAGCGTAATGGGCACCTTTTGCATTTGAAAACAGAAATCTTAGTTCTTTGCCTCATTATTTCCTACTTCCAGCCCCCGAGAGTGGTGACCCTCGCTCCTTTGACCTTAGAGGAGCCCGGCGGCCTGGTCGCCATCACCAAGTCGGTGCTGCACATCAACGACCCCGACAACCCCGCCGACGTCCTGGTCATGGTCCTCGAACCGCCCCGTCACGGCCAGCTGACCCGTCTCCGTGGCGACCGTGCCCTGAGCAGATTCAAGCTGGAGGAGCTCTCCAGGGAGCAGATCCAGTACGTCCACGACGGCTCAGCGGCGACGGAGGACGGCGCGGTGCTGCAGGTGAATGACGGCCACAGCTACAGGAACGTCCTGCTCCAGGTCCGGATTGTCCAGAAGGTAAGGAGGACAAAGTGACTTCAACAGCTCCGCATTCAACCTTTTATGTTGTTTTTTTTTTTTTTTACATACATTTTCTATTTGCAAAAACACAACATATGCCAGACATAATCCCATTAGCTGCACTGCAAAAAACTAAATCTTATCAAGTATTTTTGTTTTAGTTTCTAGTTCAAATATCTCAGTACACTTTAAATGAAACAAAACTAACTTAAAAGTAACTTTTTAGTAAGAAATAGGAGCATGTTTTAACTAAATAATGCCTTAATATTGACTTTTTCCACTGGCAGATTATTTCACTTATAAAACAATTTCTAGTGATATAAACAAAATAATCTACAACTAGAACTAGCACTTTTTCATCAATATTAAGGAATTATTTACTTAAAACAACATATTTTGCTGAAAAGTTGCTTTGAAGTTATTTTTGTCTTATTTCAAATGTCCTAAGATATTTGCACTAAACTAAAAACATTTGGTAAGACTCTGTGTTTTTGTAGTGCGCAAGACAAATACTCCAATTATTGATAACGATTAAAACAAACATTTTAATTCAATTAATGTTTAAAACGTTTTTGAATCACAAAACAAACATTCTTCCTCCCAGAAAACACAGATACCCTGACATTTCAATGAAATATAAGACGTAAAGCACCTAAACCACTTCTTTATTACATTTATATTCCTCTCTTTGGCTTTTTGAAACTAAATAAAAAGGAAAAAATTAGTGAAGATTTTGAAACAAATAGAAAAAAATAATTAGAACCAAAAACAAAAATGCTTGGTAACATCTAGTGTTTTTAAAAATGCTATAATAAATAAACTTAACAATGACGTTTTTTATTTTCATTTTTTAAATTTACAGTCAAAAATTCTTTTGACCGGATTGAATGGTTATAATACATTTGTGTGAGGATGTCGTCTGAAGCATTACAAATTTGACTTTTGAAGTTTGACAAGGATAATCTTTTCACAAGTTGCTTTTTTTTAATGCAACGCCTTCAAGTAAAACCATTTTGGCACGAAGTGCATTCTTCTAGACGCCTTTAATTGCATCAACTTGAGCAGCCATCCCTCTGCTTCCAGCTGACATGTCCTCACAAGATGCTCTGCTGACTTTATCCCTGAAAATAGTTTCCTGGAGGCGCTGACAGATCCCCGTAGCCTCACTGCTAAAACAGAAAAAGCAGGTCGAGTCATTACAATGGCAGCTGTCATTGCTTCTGGTGAGCATTTCATCACAAGGACGCAATTATGTTGCAGCCGGCGTCAACCCCGGCGAACAAACAGGAGGAGTGGCTGCAGGTAGAGGGGATGTTTGGAAAGATAAATATCCTTTCGGCTTCCTGGTTGCTAAGCGAACCGAAGGCAGGAAGCAAAGCGGCACTGATTTTTATTTCTTTTTTAAGGACTCAAGATTCCACCAGAACAATGTCGCGTTTTCACTGTTGGTTCAGGTTACAAGTTCAAATTTTATTGCATAGCACATTTTAGTAGCAAGGCAGTTCAAAGTGCTTGACATAATAAAAACCAACAGGAATGCAGAAAGTGTCTTTTCCAGCAGTCATTGTACAGCGCATACAGCCAGCGGTAAAACCAGCTGACCAAACGTGCTGGAGCGCAGCTTGGGTTGCTAGGTAACTTACTTTCATGACTTTAACTTATTGCCAGAAATACGGTTTGTGGTGGTGTTTTTTTTTTCTTTTTTTAGGGTTTTAGAAACAGTCGAGAACCAAATGGAAGTACGAAAACATGCAAAATATTTATTTTGCATAATAGGTCCTCTTTACTTATATTTTCTTTGTATTAATGGTTGATTACAGCAAGCAATTGTTCTACAGAGTGATGGGTGTGGGTTTTTTAAGAGCTTGGGCTGTTGAAACTTGTTTTGTTTTGTTGTTCTTTTTCCTCCTGCAGAGAAACTTTTCCTCTAGTTTTTCTGCTCACGCAGTCAAAACATTTTGATTTTGGAGGGCAGCTCTGTTTGTCTGGCTGTGTGCAGATGGAGCGCTTCAGGCTAAACTCCTCTGCTTCTTCTTCTTCCCCTTCTGTAAATCAATAACATCCCACTCACACACTCACTCACACATGGCAGTATTAATTTACTGTAAAATGTCCTGATTCTGCAGTCTGTCATGCCTTCAAGCCAAGCAGGACGGACAGGATGATGGAAAGCTAACGGAACGTCCTCGGTTCGTGTCCACTGCTTTTGGATAAGATCCCAGAGTGGTCACTGTCGCTGCCGCCTTCTTGTTGCCTTGTTGTTTGATCCACACAAGTGGATTATCACGGCATAAACTACAGAACAGAAAGCAAAGACAGAGAGTGAGCAGAGCTCTGCAGCGGTAATGGCTTCAATCACTAGTATATTTGTTTAATTTAAACACAATAATGATCTTAAAGGGGACCTACTGTACAAAATTCACATTTTACACTATAATGGTGTTGTACCAAAACTAACCATCATCCAAATTCCTTCACACTTGTCAGGATTAATTACTTCTTCCTTTATTTCCATGTAAACTGTCAAAACACAGACAACTCAGAATGAGCTGAGCGCAGCTAACAGAAAGGCTTTACATACATCAGCAGTGCCACAACAATAATACTGAGCTACAATGCAATACCAAGTATTTTTGGTCTAGTTTCTAGTGCAAATATCTAAGTACATTTCAAGACAAACTAACTTAAGAGTAACTTTTCAGCAGGATATAGAGGCCTTTTTTGAAGTAAATATTTTCTTAATATTGATTAAGAGTGCATTGGCAGATAAATTAACTTCTCTTGTTAAAAGTGAAATAATCTGCCAGTGAAACAAGATCTTTTTAATCAGTATTAAGGAATTATTTACTTAAAACAAGCTCATATTTCTTGCTAAAAAGTTACTTGTAAGTTAGCAGCATGCTAGCTAGTTAGCTTATCGCAAAGCAAACAATCAAAGCTCTCTCAGTATTCAAAACTAACTCAAAGAAACTTAAATTAATTTGCAAACATTTACTTCTTTTCACATATGTTAACATAAACGCTCATTATGACATATAAATTGCTACTTATAAGCATTGCTTTGAGGAAACTCAAACTGGAATACGGCATTTGGGATAGAAATGTGTGAATGAAATAAAGCAGTTCCCTAAAATTCCAATAGATGGCAGCAACGCTCCATGTAAAATAACATTTTCACAGGTCAAATGCCTGAAGGACAGGAAGTATAACTCTTTGTTTTTTCATTTGCTTCAGAAAACGCCCCATATCAGTTCACTTTTTAAAGGCTAAAGGGTTGTTTTCCAAACCTTTCAAAGTACTTTTCTAGAACTTTTAAGGTACTTTCTAGAAGTTGAAAGGTTGTTTTCTAACAAGCCAACCACCCAAGCGCTGGAGGGCTCCTGAAAATCCCACCCAGTCAGTTTTTGGTAACAGTTAGTGTTTTTTGGTGTAATGTTATAAATCAGAAGGCAGGGCCTGTTACCTAGCAACCTAAGCAAAGCCCAGCCTGTTACCTAGCAACCTAAGCTGAGTTCCAGCACGTTCGGTCGGCTGGTTTTACTGCTGCGCTATCACAGCTCAGAATCTGTTTTCTGTCAGATGTTGTCAGAAATATCAGAGCTCCTCGAGACGCCTGTCGAGTTAAATGATGTGCCTAAAACGTACGAACTGAGTGCAGCTTGCCGGCTACACGTGGCCGACCCACAGCTTGTTTGCTAAACATTTGAGATGTTTACCCGGATCTCGTGGGACTCCTTGATATTCAGAATCTAATTAAAGCCTGCCTGTGTGGACCTGCCAAAATGCCAAGCTGTCTTCTGTGGATTTACGCTCAAAGCATCCAGATGGAGAGGATGTTTTAGATTGCACACAAACAGAAAAGATAAAAACAAGATAAGATAGAATCCCAAATCTGCAGATGAAAGCTGATCCCTCACAATGATCTGCGAAAAAACCTCGAGGGATTCATTAACAGCAAACCTGAGTCAGGGAGTCTTCAGTTTTTTTCTGGTAATGTCGGCTCCAGGTTGTGCCTTGTGCAAAAGGCCTCCTGGAAAATCGGATTACGGTTGTTTAGCACAGGAGGCTAATCAGACCATAACAATCCCCTGATGGATGGACTTCCTCCTGATGGAGGGAGGTCAGCAGAATAGAAAGCAGGACCGCTGGCTTTTCATTTCGGTCCCAAAGAAAGAGTCTTTGACCCTAAAAAAACAAACAAACAAACAAAAAAAAACCGGGGGAGAGATAAACGATCAAACATTCAGCTTAAGAGGAGGAAATACTTGATCACTGTTGTCAAGGAGATGATGGATGTCGGGTGGATGAAGATCGACCTCCTGCTGGACTCTTTCGTTATTCTTTCTTGATTTGTAGACAAGTTGCAGCTCAAGCTGATTATAGCATCTGGAAGAGGAGTGTTTTATTTAGTTTGATCATTTTTTACTTTTCCATACACAATAAAAATAAAAAATAAAAACACTACGACAAGAAAAAACCAAAGTAACAGAAATTTTAATTCCTGTCAATGACAAGAAATGATTGTTTTTCCAGAAGTTCAAATGTACTTTTCTGGAACATACAAAGTATTTTCTAGAAGTTAAAGTATTGTTGTACTTATTAACAATTTACAGAATACTTTCCTAAGGGTTAAATAGTTGTTCCCAATAATGTAAACAGTACTTTTCTACAACTTGCAGAGTACTTTCTAGCAGTTAAAGGGTTTCCCAGATGCTCTGAAGTACTTTTCTAAACGTTAAAATGTTGCTTCCTAGAAATTTGAAAGTACTTATCTAAAATTTACAGGGTAGTTTTCAAGAAGTTAAAAAGTCTGAAGTACTTTTCTAGAACTTTTATAGTACTTTCTAGAAGTTGAAGGCTGTTTCCCCAATGCTGTGAAATACTTTTCTACGACTTGGAGTACTTTTCTGAACATTAAAGGGTTGTTTCATAGATGTTTGAAAGTACTTATCTACAAGTGAGAGTATTTTTCTAGAAGTCAAGGAGTTGTGTCGTAGAAGGTCTAAGGTTCTTTCAGAGTACTTTCTAGACATTTAATTGCTTTTTCTAGACACTCTGAAGTACTTTTCCAGAACCTCCTGAACTTTAAAGGGTTGGTTTCTGGGTTACTTTTCTAGAAGTTAGAGTTTCTTCTTAGAAGGTCAAAGGTATGTGTTAACTATTTACAGATAACTTTTTAAAAGATAAGGGGTTGTTTTCCAAAACTACCAAAGTACCTTTCTAGTAAAAGGTTAAAAGGTTGTTTCCTAGGAACACAAAAGTACATTTATAGAATTTATATGGTAGTTTTCTAGAAGTTAAAAAGTTGTGTCCTAGAAGAGTGAAGGTACTTATTCACAGTTTTCTTTTAACTCCAAAGTGTGGTGGGAAAGTTTGAAAATTATCCTGAAAGTGCTTGAAAAGTTCTTGAATTTTACTGGGGCAAAAGTGCAGTAACTTTATGTGCAATTGAGTTTTTCCTTCTTCTTACCAGGTTACTAATTACCTAATTATACAATTCCTGATGCTCTTCCCAAAGTTCAGGCAATATTAACCTTTAAGTAACTCTCCGGTGTCATAAGTTGGCATTTCGTTTTGGGTTACAGGAACCCTGCTAAATGTTTTTATGGGCAGAAAAAAGCCCACTTTACTTTACCTGCAGCGTAAGATATTGCCTGCATGCTTTCAGTTCCCTCCCTCTCTCGTCGTAGATGCCATTCTCAGTCGTTCCGGATTAAATTGAAATGTGTTGCCAAAGAGAATTTAATCATCATTCTGCGCCTTTCAATTTCTTTGTGAGAAGTCGGTGAAATCGTCCTGTTCGCCCGTCCCTCTGTGGGAGCGTGAAACTCTGTCATTACAACAGCACGACCGTCCAGGCGGGCAGCCAGCTGATGTTTTATGGATGACTCTGACTCCATCTCTGCAGATTCATTTATTTCTGTTTTTGTGGACGGCAGCCAAAAACTCTGCGTCGTCTTGGTTTACATTCTGTCTGGAAGCTCTATAAAGGTCTCGTCTTGCACATGTTTCATGCATACTGTGGCTGAGGATAATATATATTTCAGAGTGGTTTTATATATTACAGAGAAGCAAAACTTTTAGAGATTGCTGCAGTCTTAAAGCCTGAAATTCCTGAAGTTTCTTCATGTGAACAGTTTCTCCACACATTTAATAATTTTAAAAGCAAAACGCCCTCTGGATACTTTTTGCTCAACATTAAATACATACTGTAGGAAAACTTGTGTCATTAGCTGCATTTCCAATAATCCAATGATTCTGCAATTTGACATTTAGAAAAAAAATTGCTGTCACTGGCACAAACCATGAAGAAGACGACAGGAAGTGGTAGGAAGATGACGCAGCTTGTCATGTGAACTAACTTATTCACATGCAATTTAATTGCGTTTTTTATTTAATGCAAACACAGCAATTTCAAAATTGTATTTTTTCGACATTGTTGACTTACTATTCAGAAGCTACTTGCTGTATTCTTGTTGGTTGTGCAGGAGGCTCCACTTCTGCTTTTCAAAGAAGGTTGCACAACTGCACATCTGTTTGCAGCCATTTTGTTGTAGTTTTTTTCAATATTAGTAGAATATTGACAAAGTTTTGTGCACATTTGTAATGAAAACACAGCTAATGGCTGCTTGAAGAGACTACTCTTTAGTTGTTGACTTTCTATTCAGAAAACCACGTCTTGGTTGTGCAGGAGGCTCCACTTCTGCTTTTCAAAAATGCATGATTGTATAATTGTGCATCTGTTTACAGTAGTTTTGTTGTTGTTTTTTGACAGTAGTGGAATATTGACTAAGTTTTTCTCACATTTGTAATGAAGACAGCCTCTGATGGAGCACAGCTTGTGTTCATTTCCTGTTTTTCTTTTTATCCTTTGTGTTCAGGCCATTTAAAATGACATTAGGCAAATTAGTTTTTTTTCCCACATTTGCATGAGCCTTTCATTAGCTCTCGCACCTGTTTGACGGAGATTAGGCTGTTTATCAACTCGAATCTCACGTGGAAAAAGCTCGTTAGGGTTGTCCAAGCAAAGCTCAGAAATTGAATAAATACGGTTGCAGCTGCAGGTCAGAACAAGACCAGAGGGACAATATTAGTTAAAAACCCGACCAGGTCCCTCTGACCCGCTTTATCCTGAGCTCCTGGCTCTAAATGTCCTTGAGAGCTCCTGGTGTTCATCCTGAGAGCGCCATTATCTCCCAGATGACGTGTTTCTGTGAGTTAAAAGCCTGCCATGCTGATGTATGTGGTTTCTTTTTCTGTGCTTCTCTGCTTTCTGTCGTGGCCTCTGTGAATCAGTGTGATTCGGATCAGCCCAGCAGCAGGCTGAAGTGCCGCGGATGGCCTGCAGGTTGTTATCTGCAAATTTAGATTCTCATGCATGCCACACACTATCCGTCTGACACGCTGTATTCACACCTTTTTGATGTTTTACCACCTTTTTCAACTCTTACAGCAGAGTATTTATGCTTTGCACTGCTGTAGGTATCTGAGCCTTTGTGCTTTTATCTTTAGCTCAAAGTGAAACACAGGGAAAGCTCGCTATTAAAATCCTCCCAGGGATTCATTATGGAGGACTGGAACGGCCATAATTAAGAGTAAATACAGAAAAGTATAAATGACTCAATGAAGTTGCCAAAAACTGAATAAAAATAAGTATTTTAATGACACAAAATGTGGTATTAATATATTTAATTTTTGGGGGGTAATTTCTAACATTTTACTTTATTATTATTATTCTGTCTCCTCCTTTCCTTAAATAATGCAGCCAGTCAGTGCTAAGTAAAATTAATGGCTCTTTGCAAATGTGAGCAAATTGTGTTAAGTAACATTGCGTTTTGGTATTTCAACTTCACAAGTTGCATTTTAGATATTCTCTACAAAAATATACATGAATTGGTGAATCCACAAATGTACTTTAAAAAGCTTTGCAGAACGAACTGCAGAGAAATTTGGTTTTAGTTTATACCATTTTAATCTTTTTTCCTTCAACTTCTCCATAATTCAAATCTCAATCTAATGTGTTCATGTGTTCATTAAAGAGTCCTAAAAAGTCTTTGATGCGTGTATATAAAATGAAGACTTTAAAATGTCTTAAATTCATATAAAAAATAGCAAGTTGGCCTTACCTACATTAATCTTAAGTCTTAAATTTTGTCGTGACAGGACTATTTGATTTTGTGTATTGGATTTATCTTCAGGCTAAAATTTGAATTACATTCTGTGACTCAAGGCGGTTGAGGCTACCGATAACTAGCTGCTAATATACACTTACTAGATCGCTAACTAGCTTTTGCGTCTATCATGGATAAGTGCACATTTTTAGCCAGTCGGATGGACGAAGTTTATAAATTTTTGTGAAGATGCAAGTCTTAATTTCTATCAGAATGGTTTTAAAAGGTCTTCAAAAGTGTTAATTTTGAGTCGGTAAAACATTTAGAAATTTTGAATAAGATACACTAACATTGTTGTAAACATGACAAACTGAATCGTTTAATAAACGGTAAGTTGGCCTTACATACATTAATCACAGGTCTTAAATTTTGTCTTGACAGGACTGTTTAAACTTATATATTCTATTTAGTTTCTTTTTTATTGTGGGACGTTTCCGTCAGGCTAAAGTTTGACATCTTCATTCCATGCTGTGACTCAAGGCGCTAACTAGCTGCTAATTCAGCCTTGCCAAGTAGTCTGTCGAATAAGTGTAAATTTGCCAGTTGGCTGAACAAAGTTCATACATTTTTGTGGAGATATAGATCTTAAACTCCATTCGTAATGGTCTTGAAAAGTCTTAGATTTGAGTTGAAGTCTTTCAAAACCTTGATTAAGATCATTTAACATTGTTGTAAAGATAACAAAGCGTGAACCAGCTGTGAATACTTTTGCAGGGCAGTTTTTAAAAATAATCATCAGAAGAAAAACAGCAGTTTTCCACAAAAGAAGATTAAATCAGGATGATTTTCAGGTGAAGGAGCAGAGCAGATGGCAGCCATGATCAATATCAGGTGGTCATTGATAACTTGGCCATTTTTCTATTTCCTGTAGTGTGAGGAACAAATTCTTTAAGATGATTAAATAATTCCTTTGCTCACTGAACACCTTATGTTGCCCTTACTGCTTAATCAAAGTTTAAATTTATGACATAATCTGGTTAAAAATGTTTCATAACATGTTACCCAAAACCTGAAGGAGGTATAAAGAAAAACAAAGTTGTTTTTAATTCCTAATTTTCCTCTGTGAGATCAGTTCATCCCCAGGGTTTGTTTTTAAAAGCAGTGCTGATATTCCTAAACTTTTCAGTGATATTTACTGTTTTACTCCTGTAGAAATATAGTGTCTTTGTTAAAGTTTCTTGTGTTATGTTACAGGTCTCATTCTCTGACACAGGATTTTTATAACAGCTATTTTTATTTAGACAGCAGGGTGACACAGCAGGGTAAAATGTCTCTATTCAACCCTTCATGACAGAATTTCTCTGAATTTTTTTTCTTTAACTTGAATAGCCTTGAGCGACAATGAATCATCAGCAATCTCTAGGCTCTCTCTACATCTAGCCCTGCTCTTTGTTTGCAGGCAGTAGGATCGATACGGCATCACAAAAATAACCCTGATTGTAAAGTTTTCAGTTCACAGATCAGAAACTGAACTTGCTGTTATTTCTTATTTCTGCTCCATAGAGCTGACGACAGATGCTGCTGCATGGAAAACTCCTGGGATTTAAATAAACGTGAACGCATACAAAAAGAAAATAGCAGGAAATAATATGAAATAAAAATATCACTTTCTCTGTGGATTAAAAACAGGCTGCATGTGTAATTTCAGCTAATAGCAGAAATGTTATCCTGCTGCTCCAGTGGCAGAATGGAGAAAACCCTCCATCTGACTCTGGTGTGTTTGTTTTTGCAGCCTCAGGATTCTCCTCATCTGGTGTCTCTGCCGATGACCTGGGTGAAGGAGGGAGGAACGGTGCGGCTCGATAAGAAGTACCTGCAGACAGACTTTAAAGGAGTCGGCTCCGATGACATCGTCTACACCATCCTGGCCTCAGAGGGACAACCCAAATATGGTGAGAGCTCGGTTCAGAATCAAGTTTAGGGATAAAAGAATTAATTGTGATTAATACATTTAATAATAATCGTCAACTAATAATTGATTTTTTGTTATCTGTAGTAGACAGGCTCAAGAAAATGTTGTTTTTCTAAACTGTACATCTATGCGTTAGGGCTGAATTGATTAATTGTGAATAATTTTAACTAATCAATTATTAAAATATTCATCCACTAATTTAGTAATTGATTAATCATTAATTAATGATATCTTTAGTTATATCATGATTATAGTTAACATGTTCTACCACAAAGTCCTTAAATATAGTTTTAGCTTCACTCGTTTAAAAGTTATTAAAAAAAAGAAGAATCTCCTATTGAGCACCTTTTGCTCACCAATTATTAATCTGTTAATTCATAGAATAACAAACAGATCAGCCCTAGCAGACAATTGAATAAACTTCTTTTCACGTTGATTTTACATTTATTTTTTAGCTGCAAATTTATCTTTTGCAACAAATAAACAGACACCAAAATCAATCCTTTTATTGTATTTTAAGCAATAAAATATGTAGAAAGAAATGTGTTTATTTGCATCTTTTAATGCATTTATTATTAAAGTTGCTTAGTCTCCTAAAACCAACTCCACTGTCGTATATTTAGGACTTTTTGATGCCCTTGTTTTATTCTCCTTATGTTTCTTGACTGAGAAACGTTTGATCACCTTCATCCTCTGTCCAGGGGAAGTGGTGCTTGTGTCCATGCCAGCTGACAGCCCACCAGAAGGCTGGCATCCCTCCCTGATCGACGACCAGCGCTTCACGCCGACGGCGTCTTTCACCCAGCAGGATGTAAACGACGGCACCGTCTGGTACCGCCACTTCGGCTCCAGCTACGACAGCGACTCCTTCCAGTTCCAGGTCAGGGCTTAACGCTCACAGTGAGCTTAATGTTGCAACATAATGATGGATCTGTGGTGAAAATTTGGGACATTTGATTTTGAAACTCCCAAGTTTTTCTTAAAAATATCTGAGATAAAAGTTTTGAGTGTTTTTCTAGAAAAGTTTTGCCTTTTCGCAAAAGTGAAAACTTTACAAAAAACTGCACAGAAAATATATACATTTTCCATTTAACATAAAGCAAAAACGGTAAATATGTTCCACCAAAGAACATAAGAAATATGTTTTACCAAACAAATTTGGTAGAACATTTTGTTTAAAATAGGCTTAAATATGCAAAATTTTGTATCCAATTAATTGATTGGACATAATTGATTAATTGGAGTTAGTCCAATTAATCAGAGTTGTTATCCAAACTCTCAAATGTTTTATTTTTATTGCAAGATATTAACTTTTAAAACTTTTCAAAAGTCAAAAATTTGAAACTCTCTCCTGAAACTTTTTCTTTCTAGAAAATTTCTGCAATTAATCTCAAAATTTCAGATTTTTTTCCAAGAATTTTTTGACTTTCCAACTCAAATTTAAAATTTCTTCTAGACAATTTCTTAGATTGTCTAGAAGATTTACACTGTTTTCTGGGAAATGTTTGACTTTTCACACTAAGAAATGTGTGTGAATTTTCTGAGATTAATCTCAAAACTCAGAGTTCTTTTCTATTTACAATGGCCCTAATACACCATTGTATTTACCTGAGGTCAAAGGTTACATTCTGAATTTATGGATTAAGATATGTATAATTTTGTGTACTAAAACTCAACACTTTCTCCCACAACCTTCTCTTTAAATATCTATTTTCAGCTTTGCTTACTTTCTTTCAGTCTCTATGGAGACCATAAGCCAAAAATCCTTTTGAGGTTTGCTAGGTTAACATTAAAAATGTAACGTGGAAGTAAAAACAATAAATCCAAAGAGGAAACAGTGACAAAGACTCCTGCTGTTGTTTTCTTGGACTTTATGCTCTTTGTAGTGTTTTTCTGAAGCTCAAACCAAGTTCACCTCCACCGTCTCTCTCCTGGAGACTCTGACCTTTCTAACATCTCTCTCTTTTACTTCTCCGTCTCACAATCGATCTTTTTTCACCTTCACCTCCCTCCTCCGTTTTTGTTCTTTTTCTTAGGACTTTCTCAAACTGTGTTGTTCAAAGAAGTTTAAAAAGCTTTTATTTTGTCACATCTCTGCGTCTGTATTTTAGCATATCTAACGTTTGTGTTCTGTCATGTAAGGCTTTTGATTATCTGGTGTATTAATCCTGCTAAATACTTAAAAGTTTCCTTTAGTTTGGAGCATTAACCACCTCATAGTTAGTTTAAATCTGCCAACTTTGTCCTTCTCATCTTCATTCTGTTTGCTGAAGATTTTCACCTCTTTAATCCAAGTTTCAAAACCGATGCAGTGAGCTGATCATCCTACAGAGACTTATGTTGAACATCAGTAATGCAGCCAAATTATTTGCAAATTGACTCAAAATCCTATAAAGTCCCAGTAATGGAGTATTAATCAGTGTTTTCCACCTTCAGTAGCAAAACAGAAGAGGCAGCCAAAAGCTGATAGCAACATCTAATTATCCTTGAACGCATCACAGTTTGAAGCAAAAACGTTTTAAGAGAAAAGAAAATGTCCCAGGAATGTTTTGCTTTGTAAAGTTTCACAGCAAGTTGTCAAAGTGTTGATAAAGTTTACTGAGTTACTTTCACTATTAAAAATAGCCCTGACTTCTACTGTTGTTTTTCTTTGGTTTGATTTCATCAAATGTTTTAGTTACCACCAATCACTCAGTTTTTTTCCCCAAATGAAATCAAATCAAATCAAATTTTATTTGTATTGAACATTTCAGCAGCAGGGCATTTCAAAGTGCTTTACATCATAACAAACACAAAAACACAAAGTCATGCAACATAGAATCAACAATCAAAACATGACATTAAGT
>CAEGAG010167381.1:0-12015 GCA_903067065.1 Brachyrhaphis terrabensis | reverse complement strand
CCCCTTTATTTCATGCCTAAATGAATACTAAGAATAAACAAAAAGGTTACGCCATCTTCTGTCCTCTTGTCTTCATCTGTCACACAGCAGCACAGCCGGTTTGGTCCCAGAGCTTTTCCTTTCTATTCTCAGTTTAATAAATCATTTACTGTCAACTATAATTACATTTTGGATATCAAGCACCATTCCCTCACCTCTCATTCCCTGCGCCATTTTCTGAGCTCCCATAACCTTGCAGGGGGGTGTCATAGCAACATAGCAGAGATATTTATACTCAGGCCAAAGGTTACGTCATGAAGCTCTTTGCACCTGCTGCTGTTCGCTTCTATTTTCTAAAGAGTCCACTTTACATGTTAATAAAAGACCAGTCTTAAAATCATTTTAATAAATGCAGACATTGTGTAACTTGGCTGCTCATTCTGCATTATAGAAAACAATCAGTCTGGAAATTAAATTTTTCTGTTTACAACAATTATTAGGAATAACTTACATTTCTTTTTGTTCCTGTTTTAAATTAAAGGGGCAGTGTTATGTAAAATTTACTTATTTGACCTTCATATCATGCTATAATATTATTCCCTCATTAAAAACACACTTCTAAGGGTTGCTTATATTCTTTCATGCATGTTTTAGAAATTCTTTAATCTCCTGTGGTAAATATTCAGCTGAGTAAAGCGCCTAGGTGGACCTAGCTCCACCTTTGAGATGAAGCTCCTCCAGACTAGCCAGCAGCAATTAGCAAACACCTGATAGAACTCTAATGAGCTCATTACATGAGCTACTTGGGACAGTGTCAGAAAGAAAACAAGTTTCTTAAAGAGACAGAGGCCCAATTTCAAGGCGTTAAATTACAAAGTCAAATTTCTTTTAGGTCATATTTGATCAGCATTTTGATAACAACTGAAGGTACATTTATAAAATGACACTACATGACTGGAGAACACATAATACTTCCCCATTAAATAAGTTTAGGCTGCCAGCAATGAAAACAAGACAATAAACCAGAACTAGTTTGGCATCAAGCAAACTGAGAAATAAATTACATTTTAATGATTCTTCTAGGATCCAGTTCGTCCATCAATCCAGCTGCTGAGGTCCTAAAGCGAGGGGTTAAAGATTGTGATTGGCGCCGTGTTCTTTCCTTCATCTGTGTCACACGGGTTGAAGAAGGGAAACAGGGGAACCATGACGGTTCCCATGGAGAAAGTGTAAATGGGCGCCATGGTAACAGCATTGTAGAAAGTCACCTCCTCTCCCTCACAGTCCAAGAACACACCGATGCGGACCAGCTGGGCGGACACGTTGATCTTGGTGGGTTTCGGATCCGTGCAGGCCAGGACTGATCCGCCCTTGAAGGCCAAAGTCCAGAGGCCGATTGAGGTTCCAGTCGCTGTCATCTCTCCTCTGGGAACATCCTCCCGCGCCACACCCAGCCTCCACGCCGTCTTGTAGCCCACCTCCACCTCCCAGTAGTGCCGGCCGGCGCTGAAGCCCTGGTGGCCCAGGAGACAGTAGTAATAGTGGAACCGACGTGGGTTGGCCTGGACCTCTGAAGTGTCTTTCTCTTCATCGAACCAAACGGAAGTGCAGGACTCAGCCAGGCATAGATTAGGGTGGGCAGTGTCCGGGTCAAACCTCACCGATGTGATATCTGAAGGCAGAAACAGTTTCAGTTCAGAGAGATTTAATGAGCCTATATTGCTGTCAAAGATGTTCAATACAAGTTCTTACATCCTTTGTGTGTTTTCACGTTTCGTCACACCACTGTATTTATAAGGATTTTATGTGATAGACGAACAAAATGTGGTGTCATGTGTGATCAGTTAGTAACTAGATCAAAACATAGTACACAAAAAATGGACTCAAGTTAGAGTAGCAGCTACTTCAACTTATTTTTATTCAAGTAAAAGTAAAAGTCGTTCAAGAATTTTCTCACATAAGAGTAAAAAAGAATTTTATAAAAAAACAATTCAATGACTGAGTAACTGAGCAAAAAAAAAAAATCCTTTAATATTTAAAAATGACATAATCAGATGGACCAAATATAAAGTTATGTTTAAATGTTGATATTTAAAGACCAAAATGAAAATAATTTATACAAACTAATCAAACAAACAAAAAAAAAATCATGTTTCTGATAAATTAGATATGCATTTTGCATCCTCCTTCAATTTGATGCCCCTAAATAAAGTCAACTGCAATCAAATGTCTTTAGAAGTTGTAGTGGTAATGTTCATTATTTGTGTGTAATTTAATTTGATAGTAAATTAGCTGGTCTGTGAAGGCTTGAGAGGTTTTTTAGCGAACATCAGTGAACAAACAGCATCATGAAGACCAATGAACAGAGCAGACAAGTCAGGGAGGAAGGTGTGGAGAATCTTAAAGAGGGGTCAACATCTCGGAGAGCTCTGTAAAATCCATCATCTGAGAGCAGAAACAGTATGATGCAACTGGAAACCTACCAACACATGGTCATCCATCTGAACCGACAGGTATTTGAAAATAATTCAAATACCTTATTTGAATTAGACAAATCAAAGAGGAACTCTGGAGGCTACACAGATCCATAACTCAGGATCTGTGCAGCCATTAGTTTTACAATCTACAAATCAAGATGTCACATTTACTGTAAGGTGGGTGGCATGGACTTAGAATTTTATTTTGCAGTGCTATTGTGATGACAATAAAAATTATGACAAAAAACTATTTATTAAATTTTTTTAATTATTGCTGTACCACAAACTACTGTGGTTGTTAAGATGGTATGCTGGTCCGGCACATAAATTTCAGATAAAATAGTTTGAGGTATGTAGCTGTAATGTGAGAATATGTGAAAATGTTCATGAATACTTTTGCAAAGCAGCGTAGACACATACTTGGGTAGAGGCAGCTTTTCATGTGTTTCCATATCCTGTATTGGATGGGACCCACAAACCAACCTGAGTGGACCTCTGAGTCCACCTCTGCAGGACGAATGAAGTGGACCTGAGACCTAAACCAGCAAAATGACAGGAGAAAAGTTAACATGGAGCTCATAGCAAAGATGATGCTAAACAGATTATCAACACACAGAAGGACAAAAAGTATACATTTATGAAAGAACACTGTAAAATAAACCTACCTTTTTGCAAGATCTTGGATTTCCTGCAGTGAGACAAAGATTAGAACATGATCATAGTCAACTCGACTCATAAGCAATGTTTCAACATTTTATTTGCTGACAAATGCACTGACTGTCTCCTGTCCTTTACGTTTTAAATGAGAAATTGATTTGCACTTGTAAACTAGACAAGTCAACTATTTAGCTGATCAGCGTCAATAACTGATCAGGAGCCAAGAAGATGAAGCAGAACGAAATAAATGCAGCTCTGCAGATTTACTCCGATGCAAACATGCAGCACAGTATCTTCCTGCAGCTCTGAGTCTGAAGGCATGATCACAACAAATCACAAGTATGATATTTTTTATATGTTTTCTTCTTGTATGCTGGAACACCAGAGCTTATTGCTGTAGCTGCAGCATGACATCAATAATAAACCAAACCGGTAATCTTCTGTCCTCCATGTTTTCCTCACTTTGAACAGTTTAGGACTATCCTCCTCAGCCAACTTGCTGTTCAGCACCGATATTGCTCTCTCCAGGTCCCTTCCTTGTGCGTCTATCTTCTTCTCTCTCTCCTTCAGCTGCTTCAGCAGTTTCTGTCTCTCTCTCTTCAGTCTTTCCAGGTCCTGGTACTCCTCCTCCTCCAGGAAGCGATGGAGGTTCTGAAACTCGGCTCTGATTTCTCGTTCTAGTTCGTCAAACCTGTTCTGAAAAAAGAAAGGGGTTTGCTATGTATATTATATGTAAATTAAATGAAATGATTTAGCTATTTTGAATTTGTTTTTTACTTAAAGGAGTTGTGAGTGATTTATTTTGCAGTGAGGTGTAGATGGATGGTTATCTTGATCATATTTTAATTTTCATGTCATAGTCTGGAGAGCATTCCAGTAAAATCATGAAGTCGAGGGAATCAAGGCAGAGACACAAAGTGGAAAAAACGCATGGAAAAATTTCTTTGAAACAACCAATGAAAACAAAATGTTTAAACTCTCTATGGTGGTTGCCTGAATTGATTTATTTGTCTTTTAACAGAGCATATTTTTCAGAGAGCCCATTCTTTTAACACATATTGTGAGACTATGTCTTCATGCCTTGTAAAAATGTTTGAACCCGTTGAATTTTTAACATGTTGTGATGTTACAACCAACAACTTCAATGTGTTTTGGGGAGATCTTCTGTGATGCATCAAAAAACTTATCATTTTGAAATGGAAGAAAAATAATTACGGGTCTGGACATTTTCTACAAGTTAAACTCTGACATGTTAGTTTCGCAGTCAGTCCATCATAATTGATTCTTTGAAGAAGAATGTAACTGTAGCAGCAAATCTTACAGTACAATACCTGTAGGGTATCTTACTGTAGTTGTAGTGTTATAGTGCTTTTAATAGTAGCTCTATAACAGGGGTGTCAAACTAATTTTTGTTTTGGGACAAATCAGGATCATAAACGCTCTTAAAGGGCCGGTTGTGTCAGAATGTATTGACAAAACCTGTTCACCAAACTGTTAAAAAATCAATGAATTCTTAAAAATTAAGTATTATTATTGAACATCTTTTCAGTCCATCCAGGTTTTCATGATACTTTCTGTGATTTTTTGCATTAAAAATCAAAGTGTTTGTGACACCAATTTGGAAATATTTTTGCGCTTAATTATGACAGCAAATGTGACCAAGACACTTGGTCTCTATGTCTATTTTCAAAGTAGATCAAGCTCTGTCACACTGTGGGTGTGGCTTATCTGTGGTAACTTGGTTGAATTTTCTAAGACCAGTCTTTTGTAGTAACTTTCAGGTTTTTTGCACCACCCTCTTCCACACATTTGCAATCTCATCTTGTGGCAAAAATGCAAACATAACTTTTTATATTTTTTTCCTTTTGACTGATTATCCCACCTGAGTTGTGGATCTCTGTAGCTCCTCCAGAGATAATGGCCTTTTTATCAGGGGTCTATTTTTGTAAGGATTATTTTTGTAAGGCATGTTTTTACCTCAATGTTTTCATACTGCTTCAGTCCTAATTATTCTGTCTTATGTCCTGTGTTGAGCTGAACCTTTTGTGTCTGACAGGAGCGTATTTGTGTTGGAGTGAAGAATGAATAATGCAGCAAAAATACCTCTACTTCCACCGAGTCTGTGTACGTGTCTCTCCCTGCTTCTCTGCATTCGTCTACCTCATGTTTGATTCTTTTAATAGCCTGAACAAGCTTGGCCTGTAACACTCACACAGACACACACAGAAGAGGCAGGTTATTGGAGAAAAGGCAAAGGGAGCAGAAAACTTTCCCAGAATTTGTTTGCTTAAAGGTTCACCTTTCAACAAACACGGACATGTTATGACGCCTGTGAGAGCAACAAACCATGAAGCTTACCTTGTTCTCACAGAGAAGGCTTTTGCTGCAGTTGTTGTTTGTGTCTTTGGTGTGGTTCTGGTACATTCCTGAATAAGGAGCAAAGCTGAAGCAAAAGGACCTCAGAGAAACTGAAATAAAAAAAAAAGTGATGGAAGGAGTTATGAGGGTGAGGCAACGTGAAGGACATTAGTACACATTAAGGAGACAGGGAGACACGGAGGGGAATAGACAGGAACACACATGCTGACACGATGAAAACAGCAGGCAAGACAAGGACATACATCCAAGCAGAAAATTCACAAGACGAAACGCATTGACAGGCTCTGGTAATCAGGAGCAACAGCCTGACTTGAGAATATATGTATCCATTAGAAACAAGCAGTGGAGGAGTAGGAGGGGCAGAGGACTGGAGCTGCCAGGAGGGATTGTTGGCTGATAGGGAGAGGTTGGCAGCAGCGATTTATGGAAGCAGAAACAGATGAATCTATTTCTGTCTGCCTGTGTCTTTGGAAAACAACAGGAGAGGCAGCCAGCCAGTCAGAGATTGTGTTTCATATCAGTTGTTGTGCCTGGAAGGGAGAGGATCCATGTTTATTTTTGAAAGGTGGCTCTGTGATGTCTCTGGAAGGGGTGGCGAGATCCTGGGTTGGAGCTGTTACCGCCCTGCTGGGGAAGGTGCATGAAAGGACTCTGTTTTGAGAGGGAGGAACTCAAACTAAATGTCCAGGTTAATGCTGTCTGTATTCCAACAGGGCGCTGTAGTCCCGTCCACGTTTCTTCATCTCTCCGTTCCCCTCCCCCAACGAATCCCACACAAACACAGAGGGTCTGGCTACAGGCTATGGGTATGTGCACTGAAGCAACGTCTCTGCAAATGTTCTTCATCTATAATTCATGATTCTGTGCCCGGGCAAGGGACTGTAGAGAGCTGAGGTTAGGCTGCAAACTTGGTGCAGTACAACCTGCTGCAGGTGGAGAGGACACCTGCAGGGGGAGATCAGTAAGGCACGAAATCTTACTGCAAGATGGCATCGGGGGTTTCACTGAGGGAGAGTCGAGCTGGCTCGAAATTATGACTCACTGAAAATTTTTTCCACTTCATAATATATTCAATCATTGCATGTGCATTATTTTATTTATTAAACTGGACTATTCATGCACTTTTTAAAATACAATCCAAATTCAAAGTATTTTATTGTGAGATTTATGTGAGTCACAAAATAGAGTATATTTTCAAAGAAAAAGAAAAAGATTAAAATTTTTAAGTTGCTACTTAAAAATCAGAAAGTATATTGTGGATATTGCTGCCTTTTTTGCATCTAAATTGCAATCAGAAAGTACAGCAAACAGCAAAACCATCTTATATTTATATTTACATTGAAAATACATTTATATATTGATAATTGGAAAATCTATTGCATGTAGAGGAAAACATTTTGTGTGTTTATTTCTGCTAATTTAGATAATTATGGCATAAAAAGATCCAAAATAAATTTTTGGAAATATAAGAATATTACATATGACTAATAAAAAAACACATATAATACAGGCATGTTAGATAATGCCAGACAGCTGCAGCTCCCTCAGGGCAGCTATGGCTACAATCCAGTAGCTTGCCATCATCAGTGAATGTGTGTGTGAATAGAAATGACTGATTTCATTTTGACGTGTTTTTGAGGGTCCTGAAAAGCGCTGAAGTCATTTCAGTTCATTACTTTGCAGGATTGGCATTCAGTACTTGGTCTGGGCTCAGTTAGCATGAATTACTGCATCATAAACTCACATCTTCTACAACCTGCAGGGGGCAGCACTTAGCTGTGATGGATCTACCTAACCGGAAATGCTGTGGAGCAAGACGCATGTAAACAAGAGGATGTCGCAGAGACCGACCCAAACTAGAGGTAGCAAAACATATTTTCAAAGAGTTTTGATATTTTCAGAGGTATTTTTACTTTTTCAAGATATTGTATGTTTTCAGCGGTGTTTGTGTCCTGCATGTTGACAAATGTAGCATGAAAACAGCGTTGCTACAGCTAACTAAGCTAACTGAGCTCTCAACACTGTTTCAAATACAACCTACGCTGCGCCTAAACAGCTCTCAGATGGTTGATTTTTAATCGTTTCGCATCTTATTTTTTCAGAAATGAACGGTCAGACAGACGTAGAGGTCGACTACAAGCGGAAATACAAAAATCTCAAAAGAAAATTAAAATTCCTTGTTTATGTGAGTGATTTTTTCTGTTTTTAATCTCAAGTGTTTTCTTCCCAGGATTCGAGCTTTGCTTCGTTTTTACTCTTTTGCTGGTTTACAGGAACAGGAATGTTTTCAGGAGGAGCTGAGAAGAGCACAAAGAAAACTTCTGAAGGTTTCCCGAGACAAAAGGTGAGATTGGTTTTGCTTGAACTTATTCACGTGTTTGAAAAATAAAATCGTGGTAAACTGAAGCTCCTCCGGGTTTCCAGCTTCCTTCTAGACAGATTGCTCCAATATGAGAGGGTCGATGAGGACTCCTCTGGTAGGTGTAACATAAATAAATCTATATGATCTATTTTACTTTCTTACTGAATCATGTTTTCTTACTTCTGTCTCAGATTCAGATGCAACAGTTTCTTCAGAAAACAGTGAAGGGGAAGGACTAAGAGAGAGGGAAAGAGAACGAGAAATTGCAAAGAAGTAAGCTACAAATTTTTAGGAGCTGGAAAATGATCCAACTGGAGCTGCATGTTCATAACTTAGGAGCATGTTGCAGCTTTTCAGATGTCCAGGCTTGTTCCATTTTACATATATATTATATCCATCCTTTTTGACAGCTTCTTTTTCATTTTTTTTCAGGAGAAAAAGCAGCCCTGGAGCCTGCCTTTCCTCCTCTTCATCATCGCCTCATCTCTCTCTGCTGTCCCGTTCTGGAGTAAACCCCCTGCAGTCGTCCAGCGCCGGATCGTACCTCAACGCTGTGAGTTCTCCATTTCTTCCTCTGCAGCCATTACCATGTTCTCATCTGCAGGCATAATCCCTGTTTTCATTGAGCATTCTTTTATTCATGCCTTTTTTTATTGTTGTCAGTTTTTGTTTTTTTAATGCCTTCACCATCTCTGTACCGTTCATTCTCCTGTGTTTGTTCTTTTGTGTTTGGTCTGTGTATGTGTGTGTTGTAAACTCTTCATGAATGTGTGCATGTGGCCATTTGGAAAAATCGGGGTGTGCATGTGTGTGGGGCAGATGCCCTTCCTACCAGAGTATTTGGCACCGCCAGCTGAGCGAATGAAGAAAGAGAGAAAAACAAAGACGCCAAAAAACAAGCGAGAGGCCGCAGGGAAGGTGAGAGGAGGGGGATTGGAGATATTTACAGAGAGCAGTAATCATAAAATATATTGCAAATATTTAATATTTATTAGTTTATTTCAGATTTTATCTTATTTTACTCAGTGTAATGCATAATGGTGTCTTTTCATGCAACAATTCTTTAAATTAAGACACATAACACATGTTTTGTCTCGTTTTTATTTATACATCTGTGACGTAGCCATCCATTGTCACTCATCTTTTATTTAAGAGCTTTATGTCCCTTCCTGTGTCACGGTTTTGAAATCATTTGTACCCTCCTCCTCCTCAGGTTGTTGGTCCGATGGCGGCTAACTACACGTCAGCCTCTGGTGCCCCTCAAACAGCCAGCGGTCCCTTCAGCTGGGTTCCCAAACAAATGCTCAGCGGAGATGCGGCTGACGAGGAAGGTGAGAGCGACGGGGACAGCGACAGGGGAGACGAGGACAGAGGGGAGGGAGACGAGGCCGAGCTCGTCATTGACATCCCCAATGAGTGAAAGCGACTGGGAGCTGGGATGTATCTAACGGCAGGACGGAGGAGGGGGGGCCTGCTTCTGTTTGTGTAAGGGTTGAACAAGAGGACTTGAATGTTTGTCCTGAAAGGCAAGCTCCCCCTGGTGGATATGAGATTCATTGCAGGAAAAATAAAATGCAGAAATGAGTGTTGTTGATAAAACCGTGAAACAGTAATAGTTTCTTAAATTCAGTCTTAGTTATATAGGTGCACTGATTATGTTTTCCCGACCAGAACTGATTTCTTTTTGTGTCTTAATCTGACGATTTACAATGTAAAATATTTTTTCTTCTCCCAATAATTAAATGTGAAAAACATTAACCATAAAAAGAATGCATTATCTGTTTTTCTGAACAGGAGCAGATATTTTTCCCTAAGCAGAGATTTTGCATTTGAACTTCCAAAATAGGATTAACTGGAAAAGTTCTACACTGTTGTGACATGTTGGTGCCTAAAACCTGCACAGCATTAAAGGGCTAACAGTGGTTCTGTGGAAGTATTATGGATAATATTTATTTCCCTTCCCTGTAGTAGAAAGATGTATCTTTATGAGCTAGAAGAAATTATAAATGAGTCTTTGGTGGAAGCTATTGGCTCGTCAGACATATGATTTTAGCAGATTAAAACAACTCAATCTAAACATTTTTACATCAGTTGGTGGATTTATACAACCAACTTTTTTCCCACACAGAAGCAGCGATTATGTTCAACTTCACAAAACAGCCCCAACTTTACATAGTTTGTTGTGAAATTGTAAACTGCTTATAGCAGCTAAAACTATTCTTCGCCATTGATATGAACATGTTCAGTTTGAGCTTAGTTTAGCTAAAATGGGCAGCTTATATCTGACTAGCTATTAGCGTTAGCTGTTAGCTTCTGCTTCCCCAAAAGTTTATTTTTACTTCTAACAAGCTCATAATGAAATAACATCTTTGTTCTCCAGGTAATGAAGGTATTGCCGTAGTTAACTTCACAGAGCCTCACTTTTGTTATTTTATTCTTTTAAAATTTTTTACTTAATTTTAGTTGATATTGAATTCATGTATTATTATTATTATTTTGTTTTATTAAAATAACCCCAAAACTGATGGTGCCCTGAAGATACAAATCACCAGACCAGTTGTTATTGTAGATTATAAATGCTCGACTGGTGGAAGCTACTGGTCATGCTAGGAGCTTTCTGCACCAAAAGGCCCATTTCCTCCTGTGACATTTGACCTGCTGATCATCAGACAGAGCTGTCCAAGGAAAAACTGTGACTTCAATCAGTGACTGGTTGATTGGTGCATCAATACCTATTTAGCCAACTTGATCAATCCCGCGGCTGATTCTATGCTTCCTCTAGATAGTCAGTGAATTCATCCTTATTTGTTCTACTGGGATTTGTTTTTGCTTTGCTTGGATCAACCTCTATCTCAGAGTTCATTGTTTGTAACCTTAGAGTTATAAATGTCTATTTGTTACATTTCTGGTATATTTAATCTGTGCTGCGTATCAGCTATTGTCTTTAAGAATGTCAAAATGACCTTTTATAAATACATGAACATAAAGTTGTGTATCGAATTTTTCGATTTTAGCTCACTAAACATTTTTTTTTTCAACTAAAATATTCTCAACTTTGCTATTTAAATAGCACAGAAGCAATCCTAGAGAAACTTCTGATCTTGTTGCAACATTCATCTGAAAGCGTTGCACATACCTCACTCGATGGCTTGATGCCCCACCCTGAACATCACACCCAGAAATGTTCGTTCCAGGTTTGCATTCTTTGAAGTTAGCATGTAAGCATGCTCTTTCTTTCTGCAAAGGCACCTCAATCCATGTTTTGAGTAATATCTACTCCTTGCTTGACCTCTGCAGAGGAACGCTGACACCATTCTGCAGAACCTCATGGTCGCCTTTGGCTCCATTTACCCATAACTCTTGAGCAATGTGAAAGCATTCTTGCTAAGCTCCACCTCTTCTTGTTGTCTGAAGTGCTTGAGATGATTTCTTCAGTCTTACACTTGCTCTGTGAAGATTTTGTGTTTACGCCGCCTTTGCCTCATAATGATTTTGTAAGAATCCATCTGTTCCAGAATCATGCCTCAGCAGGCATGTTGCTGATATTAGGGAAAGTCGGCTTTAATCTGCAGGGCATGGAAGTAGGCGTATGAGTTCAGGGTGAACGTGTTGCTGTTGGAATTACAGTTTAATGAGGATTTCATCAACAGACTCTGATAATTATAGAGCTCTTTTGCTCTGCTTTCAGTGCTTTTTACCGAGTAAGGACTCTCAAGAATAATGGAGTTTAAAGGTTTGTTAGTTGTGCTCAAACCGATTTTTGGGAATGCAGACTTACAGGTAATCAGTAGGTGTTGGCTCAGGTTGTGTGTATTACAGGAGTGAGAGGTAAAGGTGCAGCTGCAGAGGGAGTGGTGAGGTGCAGAAACAGCCAGAGGGAGAGTCAGAGGGTGGAACTGACAAAGGGGGGCGAGGCTGTCAGGGGGACAGGGAAATGAAGGAGTAAGCAAGATTGCTCCTGCAATCACTGATTCGTCCTCTCTGAGCTCGTCTGGCAGGGGAAGAAGGCAGTGATGGCTGCAGATAAACCGGAGGACGGAGCGAGGAGTCAGTGAGGGGGGGAAGCAAGAAGCCCATCAGCAGCCATTATTTATCTTCTCCATCTATACAAGGAAACCACTGGATAATTTATAAGCCTCTCCCTTCTCACTGTGTGTGAGA
>CAEGAG010167348.1:0-10312 GCA_903067065.1 Brachyrhaphis terrabensis | reverse complement strand
CAGATGCCTGAAAATGGTGTGTTTTTATCTGTTCAAACTATTATAAACAAATAAGGAAATGTTCAGCCAACATACTATTCAGGAAGGATGTCTATCAGTGGAAAAATGTCTGCATCAACTCCAGAAGAGAACACAAACCCTGGTGATGATGTTGACTGAAATTACCTATGATCAGATTAAACTAAAATTGAAGGGTTTTAGTGTGATGAACATCTTTAATAGAAGAATGTTTAAAACCTCTTGAGATCCAACTTGGTAGATAAAATAACTAAATTAAATCAAGAATACATTGTTTACTTTGAAAGGTACAGTAGAAGAAGATTTAAGTAATACCCTAATCATCCATACATCAATAATCAATTCAATTTAAAATAGCATATATGTTTTTTTTGTTTAGGTATTACTGAAATTTATTTATTTTTATGGGGCCAGTATAACAAATTTATACAAAGTACAATTCTGGAGACATCATAGATTGTCCAAAAAGTAAAGTACAAAATGCTTTGAGGTAAAACATCATTGAAAAAGATTATTTTAAAAAGTTCTTATTTAAAAAAAAAAAAAAAATCTATTCCTTTTAGGACAAATGTTCACTGTACAAGATCTATCCTTTCTAAAAAAAAAACAAAAAACAACATACTTTTTATTTACATGTTAGTGGTGGTGCAAAATACAGTGTGAGACAACATTCAGTTGAAAATGTTTCCATCTTTGTTGAATGTAAACAAACATTGTTGTATTCCCTTGAACCACGAAGCCCATGCAGGAAAAGCAAATGCAGTCACAACATAATTTTGCATTAAGCGCTNAGCGCTGCTGAAAAGCGAGAAAACCTCTTGACCCCCAAGCAGCACACGAAGGAGTGAAAACAGGGAATATAAAAGAGTCTTCATCAGAGTACACAAATACAAAACAACCTGTAACAAAAAATTATGTGTAGTTTTTTTCTTTAAAGTACATATTCTCCAGGGCAGCAAGAGAACAACTAAAGCAAACAACTGAATTAAAGGAAATGAATGAACAGAAATATTTATTTTCCCCACAATGAACAAATCCCATAAAACAGCCGAGAAAGAAAAAGAAATCAACAGTTTTAGTTTGTCTCATAATACTTTACCTTCCAAACCTAATCCACTTAGGATACTCTGTCGCACTGATATGTAGTTACATTTATAAATTAAATTTTAAAAGACATTCTAATATATTTTTTGTTGTAAACGACATGCACTACCTTGTCATTGGCAGGGGATTCATTTTTTAATGCTCTGTATCCTCAGACTATAAGAAGTAAGATTAATTGTGCAACTGGAGCTTTTGACACTCAGATGAATTCAGATTATCTCAGTGAACAAGAATATCACAGAAAATCTCTGTTTTTCAGCTTCAAAATGAAACTCATCAGTGTAATTTTATTAATTACAGTCTACAACTAACAAAACCTCACAATTTTGTTTCTCTGAAAATGCGAACATTCAAGTTAAATGCCAGCAGATTGTCACTGACACTTTCCACAAGAAGGGTAAGCACAAGATACAGAGTGCTGCAAGCAAACATGGAACGTTACATGGAAGGAAAAATGGTATGGAATGAAAAGATCCATAAGCAACAGTAACTACCACAGCCTTGAGAGGATTATGAAGCAAAGTACATTCAAAGGACTGCAGAGGAAGTCAGTGTTTCAGGACACGGAGAATAACTATTGTAATACTTGGTCTAAGCTCCTTTTGAGACGCCTAAGAGTTTTATGGAAATGTTATGATCTACATTATCATGAGGAAGACAGCTGATTTAACAACTGAAGTTGTTTCTACCTCACTTTTCCTTCCACTCAACTTTCCATTAATATAATTGCAATCAGCAATAAGGGAACTTTCACCTGTTGTAAAATAAGCATTTGTGGCTTACTCTCTCTCATTGTGGAAAGTGTCAACAACTAATAATTTTAGTTATCTGGAACACTATTATTTTCTGAGAAACTGTATTTTGGGTTTTCATTATTTGTAAGCTAAAATCATTTGATTAACAGAAATAAATGCTTGAAGATCTCTGTGTGTAATGAATCTATCCAATATATAAGTTTCACTTTTTAAGATGAATTTCTGGAACAAGTTAACATTTCAATAACATTTTTAGTTATTTAGATGCTCTTTTGTGTTGGTTGATTGCATCGTCTTGTTAGGACTTGGGATGTTTTTTTAAATAGTAAAAAGGTTTCATCATTTAGGATTAATACATCTTCAGCCATCAGTACCACTTCATGTCAACTTGGACATGCATGCTGATTTTTTTTTTGTAGCTGCTTAAAGGTTTCATAAAAGAATTTAAATAATATCCACACTGGAAGAAGGTTGTCATTGAAAGTATAAAGGTAAAATGGAAGATGTACCCTTTTGCTGAAATGTATTAATTTTGTGTCCCATTTTCTACCAAAATATTCCCGCACACCCTCGCTGTGGGTCCCTGAAGGGGACCACAGCTACACAGTGCTCTGCCTGCTTTCGTGGCTAAGGCTCTTTCCACCCGAAGAGTGAGAAGGGAACTCAATAAATATCCCATCCGAGTCTGAGCCGGCAGACCCCGGAACTTGTCCGATTATGGTTTCAGGGCTGGACGATTCACTGGGCGGCGAGGAGGACGCCCCCTTGCTGAGGTCAGTCACTGTCGTGGTGGCCTCTGTGCCGTGGAGCGCGCCTGAGGAATGAAGGATGGAAGGAGAGGACAGGGCCAGGTCCATGGCACTGGCGCCTGCTTGTTTAATCCCTGGGAATGAAACAGCATTGTTGTGTCGTCACGAATTCTGGTGTTATTTGATAAAATGGTGGGTAAAACCAGTTAGAAATCAGTCCTACCATTAAACTGAGAGCCCACGCAGAGTCTGTTGGAGGAGGGACCAGACAGCTCAGATCCTGGAGCCAGGTCGGAGTAGGTCAGCCCCTGTTCCTCCAGGCATGATATAATCTCACAAGCTGAGTGGCGGCGGATCCCTCCGCTGCCGACCGAGCTGGGATCCGGGTCGTACTCCGCCACGGGGGTCAGCAGCAGGGGGATGTTGTAGCTCTTAGATCGTACCACAGGGTTTTTGGATGGCTGGTCTGCAGACTTTGGCCAGCCCCACGGGACACGCTTGTCTGTAAAACGAGACGAGAGCAGGAGAGGGCTTCCTTTACAGACCTTTCAAAATACAGCACATCATTCATACTTTGCTTCTGGCTCACCAAAAACACAGCAGTGATCGTCATCCTCCTCTCCAGAGTGAAGGCCGTGGGTGCCCAGGTAAGGTGAGACCACCTTCTGTACCAGAGACTCCAGTCTTAAATAATCCTCATTAATGCCGCGCGACTCATGGACCCCCTGAAACACACAGAGGTACAAAAACCTGACAGGTTGGGTCACAGGTGGGCAGAGTACCAAAACCTGTACTCAAGTAAGAGCAGCACTACCTCAACATATTTCTACTCAGGGAAAAGTGAAAAATAGTCGTCCAAGAAATTAGTCGAGAGTAAAAAAGTATTTGGTAAAAACGTGTAAAACATCAATCATTTAATATTTGAAAATTACATCACCAGATGGACTGAAACATAAAGCTATGTGGAAATGTTTGTATTTTAAAGATTAAAATGAAAAGAATTTTTATTTATATGAAAAATAAACATTTTACAAATGAATTTCTTTTAATACAAAACTTATGAAACTTGAACAAAAACTGCAGGTGTGTGTCTGGTTTTTAATTAAAATGTTTGTTTTTCATTCACGTAAGTCAATCACAGTGGGTTGAGAATCCAGAAATTTTACTCAAGTAGGAGAAGTGATACTTCATAATAAAGCTACTCAAGTAAAAGTAAAGAGTGCAGCATAGTAAAAATACTCCTAACGTGTGTTTGTTTTTTGGGGGGGGTTTCCAAAATGTTACTCAAGTAAATGTAATTGAGTAAATGTAACTAGTTACTACCCAACTCTTGTCAGTGGTTCAACAATTTCAGAGTTAAAATGATTTTGGTGATTATAATTTTGCATTGTCATAGGATTAAATTCAATTGTTACAATAGTACAGAAAATAACATCAATAAATTTTAATAGCAAGAATTGGCTGCAAAAGTTTTAATTTATTCAAAATTTTCTCTTTTTACACTCAAATACATACAAATAACCTCCACTAATATTTGGAGAAGCTTTGAGAAGCCCTACACTTTTTTAAAAATAATAAAAATTGGTTTTTCAATGGCTAAAACAGATTAAGACAATGGTTTCCAGAATGGTGTCAACCTCAACTCTATAAATAACAGACTTTTCTTAAAGGTCTCTGGTCAGCAATAGGAAACTCTGTCTGTCTTGTTGAGTATCCAAACATGAATCCAAAATTAAGCCAAGACTATCATTATTCCTCTGCAACGCACGAAGATATTAATGAGGGTAAATATGAACCCAAACATAATTAAAACCCAACGTCAATATGATATTGGAGGAACTGATAATTAATGGTTAATCTACAGAAAGAAGTGCAGAGTTGTGCAGAGGAACGAAGAATTTACAGGTTTTACAAATAAAAGTCTGAAAAGTGTGGCATGCCTTTATATTCACCCTCCTTACTGCAATAACACTGAATAAAATCCAGCGCTCATTTAGTCTCAACGTAACTGTGAAGAGCATGAACATGTCTTAAGTCATGAGCATAATGTCTGATTTATCTCCTGCAGAGGGACGCTAACTCCAATACCAAAACAAGAAGCTTCACTGAAGGTACAAACAAAGGAACGACGTGCTGCTTCTGCTCAAAACAAAAATAGCTGAACAAATGAGAGTGGAAGTAGGAGATAATGTTCTGCTCACCTGCAGTATGAGCAACATCTGTGTGACAGAGGGGGGCACGCGGGCCCGCGGCCGAGACAACGCGTCCTCCAACTTCACACTCAGGACGATGGTGTTCCTGAAGTGAAGCAGGGCCAGCTGCCTGACAGAGGGCTCCTTACCCTGCAAGAAACACAGGGAGGAGGAGACCGCGTTGAGCACCACGCAGGAAAAAGATTCAACAGAAGAGATGTGGACAAAAAAAAACAAAAAAAAACACAAGCAGCTTGTTCAGGAGTTTGTGCACCTGGACTGGGTGAAAGATGGCCTGCAGCATGGAGAGAACGTCACAGAAGAAGAAGTCCCAGGTCTCTGCCAGCGAGTCGAGCAACTTCTGGCCTGCATGAATCAGAGACGAAACCATAAAAACAATGCCTTGTAGGATTCATTTCTGTTTACATTCACCATGTTTTGTCACATTAGTGCAACAAACTGCAATGTGTGTTATTCAGAGTTTATGTGACAGGCCACTACAAAACAGTGAACGGAGACGAAGGAGAAGATTACATGGGTCAGAGCAATCTGGAAAGTTTAGGAAGGATTTTGTATTCAGTGTTTGCTGCAATTAGTCTTTTGGGTTATGTCTCTACCAGCATGTAGAGGTGAACATTTTTATGCATTCACCAAAGCAAAACTGCTCAAGCAGCTCTTATGCCTCGATCTGGTAGCTTCAGCTGCATCTTTAGGGTGATTTTCTGCATGCAAGTCAAACCTAAACCCCATTCTCAACAAATTTTCAGCCTCTAAATGGGTTTCCTCAAGTATAACCTTGTATTAGATATATCCATCTTCCCACCAACTTCAGCAGATTGCTGTATTTTCAGGGTGATGTGAAGATTTTGTTTTTCAGATGTGAGTTAAAGCATGCGCCAGACGTTCACCCACCTTCGTAGTATCTTATTTTGTCCCGAAGAATGACCATGCCTTTCGTCAGAAGCTGATTCTGTGGAAAGTCGACAGCAATCATGGTCGTGATATAAGAGTATCATTTATCGTCATTAATGTTCTTGTCTGATAAAACAGTGAGGTTCAGGTCAGTAATGAATTTAAAAAGAGGAATTAAATGTGTGTTACCTGGAGGTACTCTGAGAAGAAAGAACCCAGCTCAGTTTTCAACAAATGCCTGAAAAAGACAACAAGTGTTTATTTTCTAAATTTTTAATGATCAAATGTACTGGATGAAGATGTAATAAAATATTTAACCACGTTTTGTAAAGTAACTGAGTAGTTTCCTGGTGAAAACAAAGACGATATGAAAACAGTCTGTTTTCCTGAAGAACATTATGCTCCTATGCTTCTGTGGTCAGAAAAGATGAATCTACGTCTTTGTGGCTTTTTCCGGAAATATTTTCAGTCGGCTAACGTGGAGGCAGAGAGAAGTGATGGGTCTGGCTCGGAGAGATAATGAGATATCTGGCCTGACCACATGACTCCACAGCCCCACATACACATCATACACAAACAAGGTCATTGAGAAGAAAACAGTCAGTCAGCAGCAAGCGCTGGACAGACAGTAATTACCGTACACAGATTACAGCACAAAATTAGATCAAGAGTCTAAAATGAAGCAGCTGGATCTTCACAGCTGGGGAATCCGAGTCTTGTGTTGATTTCTAAACCTACCGGACGCCTTCATTCAGGGTGTAGAGTTCATTATCGGCCAGGCCCTTCTTCTGGAAGACTGCTATGACAGCGTTGTGGATGCTGCAAAGCAAACAGAAACCGCACTTTACTGCTGGTCTAAATTCAGCGTGTCTTCTGCCTCCGCTCTAATCTGGTGTACCTGTTCCAGGTGGCGTTGGCTCCGGCCCTCTTCTGCTTCTCCCCTCTGTCCTCCGGTGAACTTTTCTCACTTTTACCAAGCTCACTGAGGCTTGGCGAGCTCATCAACTTCAGCCGGTGCAGAGTCCTCATGAGGAAAACATTAAAGGTGGACAGGGGACAGACGAGAAAGAAGGTCAGGCAATGAGCCGACATACGCAGAGGAAACACGAGGAGACGGCTCCGAGGCAGAGGAGAACTCAAACGGCGGAGAAAAATAAAGAAAACAAAGAGCAGCCGGTGACAGAGGAGGAGGAGGAGAGAAGTAGGACAGAGTGGTGCATGGTGAGACTGGGGCAACAAGCAAAGAGCAGGATGGGTGGAGCCCAGATGGGAGGTGAAGCACAGTGTCGCTGCGCCGCCGGATTTCTCAGAAGAGCAGGAAAACAATAGCACATGCACCACTGAGGGCATTCTCTGCCTCCTTCAACTGCCTCGCAGTCAGTACAATACCGCCATTGATGCAAACAAATATTTATGCAGAGCACAGATGCCAGAGGAACTACAGGGTAAGCAGGCCTAAAGCAGTTGCTGCATTTGTGACTGCACTGAGAAGAGGAGAAGGAAGTCATATGGTTTATTGACAACAGCGGAAAAAGGGACAGGAAGCAGCGACACGGTGCGAGACAATGAAGAAGGTTTTCCTGCTTCACCACAGCTGGATGCGGAAAACGAACAAATGAAAAACAGACCTCTGCTGCAAAACAATGTCGCTAAAATATTCTCAGTCATTTATTTAAGAAACTTATTATTTAGCTTGAGACTTGAGACTTTATTCCACATTAATAGTGTTTATCTGTGGACTGATGAAACAAAAGTGGAACATTCTGGAAAGTGTGAAGTCCTGATGAACTAACAGCACTACAGAAAAATAACATCAGTTTCCCTCCACAGCAAACACTTGATGCCAACCTGGAAGTGTGGCACAATCAGTTATTTTATTTAGAGAGCATTTAGTTTTTCACACAATGATTTTAAATTATTATTACAGAGCTGCTCTTTGCATTTATGATCTGGAGACTTTTAGTGTTCTAAATATTGCAATAACTGAAGAATCTGCTGAGCGGGCAAATATTTTTTTCACTGCAGTGTAATAAAAAGAGTTTACCTGTAATTTATTTGCAGTATAAATACAGCTGTTCTGAACACTGCAAAAAGACAAAACCTTATCAAGTATTTTTGGTCAAGTTTCTAGTGCAAATATCTTAGTGCACTTGAAATAAGATAACAACTAGCTTTTAAATAACCTTTTAGTAAGTTATAGGAGCTTGTTTAAGTTTGTAATTTCTTAATATTAATAAAATAATACAAGTTCCACTAGCAGATTATTTCACTTATAGCAAGACAATTGTCTCATATAGTAAATAAAATAATGCCAGTGGAAGTAGCACTTCATTTTAAATCAAAATTAAGAAATTATTGACTTAAAACAAGCTCCGATATGTTGTTGAAACGTTAGTTGTAAGTTAGATTTGTCTATGATATTTGCACTAGAAACTAGACCAAAAATACTTGGTGACATTTTGTCTTTTTGTAGAAAAAGATTTGTTAGGGAATACACTAAAATATGGTGGTGGCAGAATCATGCTGTGTGGATGTGGACTGTTGGAAGAAGCTGCCAAAGACTCGAGTTTAAGTCCCGACAAACATTGTCAACACTTCCTGGTTCATACTTTAGTGTTTTAGAATTTTTCATAGATTTTGATTCGATGCAGTAAAATAACTTGTTTAAAAATGGCAGCAGAGTGATGAAGACCTCATAGAGAGCTGAACCAGAGAGTCTAGTAGAGTGAGCGCTGCCACAAATCTCTCTGAGGGTGGAGAGCTGAAACTTTATCTGCTGGGCTGAGTCACTGTTCTTCCTCTCTATGTGGGACATCCCCTTTAGGAGACATGGTCCTCCAAATCCTCATTTATTTCAGGAACCTGGATGTAGCCTAATTGTAATTTTTAGGACCTACTTTGGTGCAGTCATAAAAAAAAAAAGTGTCCTCAATTGAAAATTAAACTTTAAAACATAGAGGGAGAGCGAGAAAAAAAAGCTATGCATATTTTCTAAAGAGATGGGTGATGAAAACAAGCTCTCTGAAAAATAAGACACGATGAGTTCAAACCCACGCAGTCCAGAAACTCTGAGTGCTGACAGCACAGCAGTAAACAACAGACCCCCTTTCACTCCCACGCACGCACGCAAACACAAACAGCATGAAAAGCAGGGCCACAAACTGATGAGATGAACAAAAGGAAAGAACCGAGTCAATCAAGCATCCCCAGCATGAGATCATTATCACCAGGCCAGCATGTGTTGCAGAGAAAGCTCAGCTGGGTAAGGAAATCATCTGGGACCAGAAACAGGCTTAATGCTAATTAATATTTCATGCGTTTCTTCCCCAGGATACCGCATGGTGTTAAATGTTAATACCGGGCAGGAGCTGAGCCTTACCTCCTGAACGGATGCTCGGTGCCGCTGCTGTCCATGTCCGGGCTCGGGGGAGCGGCCGAGAAGGTGCTGAAGTTGAGGGAAAGGGGTCTGGGGGAGGAGCGGGAGGCGTGCCGCCGCCGGAGTCCGTCAAGCATCTGAGCCCAGGGGGAAGAGGTGAAGGAGGAGGAGGAGGGGAAATGAAAGCAAAACAGTCGTTACGGTTACAGGAGAGATGTTTGAAAAAACAAGCAAGGTGGTTTAAAGTGAACAAAACAGTAGGGGGTCCCTTCCAGGCCTCTCTGTTCAGACACTACAAATATTATAAATATGAAACTAGAGAGGAGAGGTCAAACTTGACTGATTCACCAACATAATATTTATTTTCCCAATTAGCAGTTTAATACTTTTGTGGTTTGGTTGCTTTGGCTGCAGTGGGACTTTTTTGGGGGTTTTTTAAAACAAACCGTTCCTCAGTTGATATCCAACAAGGAGGTTTTCACATGATTCACTGACCCAGAACCTTGAGCTGAATGTCTTAAGCTCATGTCCTTCACAGCGAGACACTCACCACCCGATACCACTGGGAAAACAAGCATCAAACATCTCATCCTTCCCATGCACTCTCATATTCAGGTTATTCTGTGGATTTTCCTTCAGACTGTTGCCTTGCTGAAAAATTCACACTAATTTAATCTTCAGATTCTTATTGAGCATTTTCCTTCAGTTATATAGTCTGTCAGTACCACGCCTGTCACAATAATAAATTTTGCTGGACGATAAATTGTCCCAGCAGGTATTACGATAAACGATAATGTTGTTTAGAGACAATTTTCAGATAATAACACGGGAATGGCATAATAACGCAAGAACGCATTCAGGAAAATCTGTAAACTTTAAAGTCTAATGAACATTTAACACTGGAAGACATTTTAAATATCCAAAACAAATGAACAAAATAACAGAAACAACAAATAAAATGAATTATGAAGTCTCTGCAAACAAAAGTGTTCTGAAACAAACATGGCTGCCGGGTAAAATAGTTTCTGTAGAAACTGTCCTTATTTGCATAAATAACCATCAACGTCCATCAACAGAGCAACACAGAGACACACAGGGAGAATATGCCATGTCAACAAAACATTGCTACCAATGGCACCAGCCTCATAAGAAAAGTCTAAGAAAAAATACTACTAAATGTAGCATCTATTTTCCACACAATCTTAC